>CM060666.1:2051935-2154435 GCA_030686955.1 Odontamblyopus rebecca | reverse complement strand
ATAAAGAAGCTTGAGAAGAAAAGTTGAAAAATATATTGAAAATTACAGGAAGCGGAGAGTTCTATTTTAGAGAGATCAATAACAGTAAAAGTCAGTCATAATTTACACAAAACAAACACATTTTCTCCAATATTTTAAAGATTATTTCAACAAAATACGGGCATTTTCTTATATTTTTATTTGTCAAATGTTCATTTCTGTGTACATTAGAGGAGGTTTGGCCCAGTGTAAAAGCAGCGTCTGTGTTAAGACTTTAATCTGACCTGTATTTTAACACAATCTGGTCAGAAAGAACTGGCTCCACCTGGAACTGCAACAGACGCGCTGATTTTTACTGTTAAACAAGCAAACAAATAACACGACAGTCCAAAGCCAGACAGCATTAGCCAACGGTTTTTCAGTTAGTCCCTGTCCCCTTTTTGTTGAAAATCGAACACCTAAACAGGACCATGAGCGCTCGTATTGATCACAGGCTGCTGAAAATGTCTTTAAATCTGTTTTCTTTTTGTCTTGAAGTTTCCAGACAAAAAGGTGTCTTTCCGACAGCTGCCCGGACCAACAGCTGAACAGAAAAATGACACAGTGCACCTTTAATATTTGAAAATGCGAACGATCTAGAGCCAAATGATAGAAACTAGGCCACAGGTCACATGACTTTTATAAGCAAGAGCACTGTCAGACTAAGACTGTGCATGAAATCAAACCCTCCACCAGAAAAGTTACATGATGTGCCTTTAAATGTGTGAATGATTCTCGAGGCAAAAGTATAAAATCTAGGTCATATATCTCATTTCCTTTCATGATCAGGAGCACGAGTTTCACGAATTAATGTGAAAGTAATATTTTTCCCCCCATAGTAAACTTTCATGTACATTCCTATAGGTGGTGCTGTAGCGCTGATGATTGTGTTTGACGGTGTATAAGTGATAGAAATTTTAAAATATTTTTGGGGGGGTGTCTTGGGATGAGCGCCCCTGCTGGCCAACCGTGAAAAATACCCCATATCCGGAATATATTTATTTGTTACACATAGAACTTAATCCCCAAATTTGGTACAAATCTGATAATGTTGACGTTTCATGTTGTCTACACTAGGTGGGGCTATAGAGTAGCTATAGTGTAACTTTTCATATGCTTTATAGTGTTTTATAATCAGGCCATGGTCAGGCATTAGTGATTAAAATTTCAGCACGATCAGACAAAGCCTGTGTGTGGAATAATTTTTTTAACCATTTACTGGGGGAGTCTTTGCCTGATGGTCAAAGATGAAAAATTGCACCATGTCCGTAATATATTTTTTGCTTGGAATCATACATAGAATTTAATCCCCAAATTTGGTCCAAATCTGATAATGTTGACGTTTCACATATAGGCTAGGTGGCGCTATAGAGTTCACTTTTATCAGATTTCATATTTCATCACATTCAGGCCGGGATCACACAATAGTGATGTGAGTTTGAGCTCTGTAGGCCAAAGCCTGTGGCCGTGAGAGGGCATCAAAGAAACAGGAAATGAAGGTGTTATTCACCATCGTGTTACTGACAAACCGTGAGGAGGATCCCAAAAACCTATAAGTTTTGTGAGGACCATAGACGTATATATGAGTGGACATAGTTAACCCGTTAGCCGCCGCGGGCCAAACAGGAAGTGGTCCAGGAGGCTCTTCTGGCTCCTTCTCTCCCTTTTTCCCATTGACTTACATTAGGATCTTATTGACCTTAAAATGTTCGTATGAATCCGCTTGTCATGATCCTGAATATTTTTTCGCTATTTTGTCCGTCAAAAAAAACCCTATTCATAACATAGAGCCTGGCTCCAGATTGGCTCCTGTAACTGTGGCATCAGGAGCCTCATTTGAGCAGCGCTGAACACTATGGGTGACGTCACACTCAGTGTTGAGAAGGTGACTTTTAAAATGTAATCCCCTACAGATTACAGATTACATACCCCAAAATGTAGTTTGTAACATAGTTCATTAAATTACTTAAAGTGAGTAACGTAATCTGAATACTTTAGACCTGCTTTAGACCTGCTTTAGACCTGCTTTAGACCTGCTTTAGACCTGCTTTAGACCTGCTTTAGACCTGGTTTTAGTCCTGGTGTAAATTCTGATTTAGAGGCGCACAGGAGGAAGTGCGGTGTCTGCGCCGTATGGGAGGAGATGAGGTCAGTGGCGGCCGTGCATTTCACACTGGGCCTTCAGCAGTGCTACGTCTGAATCGATCCACTTATCAATAACTATTTTATGGCTATAAAAACAATCTTATTATGCAGAAATGCAGTATAAAAGACCGTTGCATCGCAGATAGATGACGGTGTAGCCACAATAAACACCTTTACTGAAGAAACAAACCCGGGCTGCAGGGACGTGCACAGGAATTATGAGGGGCAGTTGCTCTGACATAAAGAAAGGCACCGCACCAAACTTGAATGAACCTTAATAAAACTTAGCAAGTTTCATTTTCCCTGCAAGTCTCGCGTTTACCAATAGATGGCACAATCTAGATACACTGATACATAAAACCAATTTACCCATATGGGCCTCAGCATTTGGCTCCGGGGTAGAACTATATGTTGAACACGTCTTCCTCACTCATGGTCCGAAAACCTTCCCATAAAGCACTGGGCCAAGTATATGTAGTGAGCCGCACCTCCTCCTGTACCGTGTCAGGCCCGTAGCCAGGAAGGGGTCGAGGGGTTGGACGACGACCCGCCAACCGCTGCCTTCAGCGCCTTGTAGAGTTCCTCGTATCGGCTTCTCTCTCGCTCAACGGTATCAGAGGAAAATAACAGGCTCCCAGCAACACAATCTGCTGTGTTCCTCAGAGCCTGTGAGCCAGGGGCACCGCTCGGAGTTAGTGGACTGAAAGTGACGGACAAATCCTTTTCCCAGTTGTGACGGGCCCGACCTTTCTTAACAATGTCCAGCTTTTCTTGAAAAGTCCGTCTTGAAAATGGCTTTGACAATAAATCTGCAACCAAATCAATTTCTTCTCCTCCTTCAGCCATTGTGGGTTGAAAAAACAGCTGTTAAATCAACATAACTATATTTCTGTCCGTGCAGCTCACTACAGATGCAGTTTGCTCCGGCTAGTTCGCTCTCTGACGAGCCAATCAAAGGGTGTGAATACGCTGACGTTACCTTAGACCTGCTAAAGGCCTTGGTGTCGCCAACTCAAAATCTGATTGGTTGAAGCAATAGTTTCATCGACACTTATTTTTTACTAGAGGGTCCACAGAACTGATTGTGAAGGCCTGAGGCAGATTTCTTTGACGTTGTCCCTGCCTGGCAACAAATGGTGTCTGAAATGTGATTGGTTAAATGCTTTAATATGAAAATATATGTATGGAAGCAGCACAACCAGGGTAAAGTATTCATGGACAAAATATAATTAACATCAGTCTGTGATTCAGATATTTTTTAGGCCAGCAGAGAAGGCCTTGCAGGCCCTGACGGCCCACCACTGGATGAGGTGTGTGTGGCGTATGGGAGGAGGTGCACAGGGTCTTTGGGTCCCGCAGTGCGAGAACATGTATTAAGTGCACGTATTAAAAGCACATAGCAAATAGTCCATCCCCCCCATAGGGGTCCAATTCTAGGCGGCGCTGTTGAGTCGGGTCACTTCGGGCATTGTTGTGATGCCCATTTTATCAAATTTTTCACCAGACCAGTCAATCTGATACCCACATGTGAGACTTTTTGTGATGTTCAGACCCTCAAAATCGCGATCGTTTGCAAGGAAAAAAAATAATGAAGAGGAAGAGGAAACCAAGGAAGAACAATACCCCTCGCCATCAACTTTGCTTCTGACAAGGGCCAAAAACGTGTGAATGAAACAAAACAGTTTTAGATGAGGAAACAACATTATAACATGACCAAAAGCTCACAGGAGTAATTTTGCATAATGTAAGACCTTTAAGGAGCTAGTGGGCTTTTTAACCAACTAAACTTTGGTATTTGTATAGTAAATATATATATCATGTTTCAGTCCTGAGTTATCTGACCCGTTCTTTGGAGTATTCAGACTGTAACTGGTTAACAAGCAAAGTCTGAGTCCTGTGTCTGTGAAATTGTACTGACTGTGCTCCGAGGCTTTGTGGTGGAATTGCTTCATTTTCTTTATGGAGCCGTTTGAATTTCATTTGGACAGTATGTAGTAAATGAATCACTTCTTCTGTAGTCAGGAATCAGTAGAATCCCATGTGTTCCCATTCCCACGCTCCTCGGAGAGTGTCTGGTGCGAGTCCCCATTGACAGAGGTGTAGGCTGGGCTTGGGTTAAATCATCACCGTCACTGTACATCTTAGACTAACATGGAGTTTTGTCTTGTTTCACTCATATGTGTTTAACACACAAACCCTGCATAGTTAACCCTGCATAGTTAACCCTGCATAGTTAACCCTGGCATAAGCTTTCAAAACTCTTATGTTTCTGACTGCATTCACAAGACTGCACCTGCAGGGGGAGCTCATGCAAAAACAACCATTTATACAGAAAAAAATGAACAAGGTAACATGATATTTACATAAAGACACATTAAATTGAATTATGAGTTTAATTTGTCATAGAAATGCCAAAAAAATAAAATGAATCAATCTTTGGGTAAAACACATCAACTATCGTCTCATTTCTGCTGTTGTCCCATTTGAATCCTTTTCGGTCAACTAAGACTCCAACCGATTAATTGACCAAACAACTACAGTCATTTGGTCTTCCGATCATTTATTTTAATAGATTATTTTTTCAGACCCAGGATTAGTTTGTTTTCATACCTGACAGTTTCAGTCCACTGATTTAAACAGGTTTTGGTGCCGTCTCCCAGTTGTGGCAGTGGAGGTGTAAACACTTAACATGTGATAGAGTTGCAGCAACGCCACCCCAAATCTAGTTTGGGGAAATAGAAGTGTAGGTCTAAGGCACAGGTAAGTATATCAAAATGCAGAGCCAGGGTCCATAAATTACAAAAGGCTTTATTTGGCATTTCGTTTAAAAAGAGAACACATTTTTAATTCAATTAAAAGTAACTATACTAATTAAAACCAGTAAAAACAGTGAAGAAAAACCCAAAACAGTGACAGTGGGACAGTGAAGCAGAATACAGCAGAAATAAAAACGCAAAGCAAAAAGCACAAAAAGGTGAAGAAAAGCAGCAGACACGGCGCGCCCAGCACCACTGCTGACCGCTCCTGACACCTGAAACAAACTGGTGATTAGGCGTTTAAAGGTAAATTCTGTCGGTACACTGGAATTGCACGACGAGTGCACCGCTAATGAAAATGTGAGCGTGATCCCAGGGTGGACAGCTGGGATCCCGGCTTAACGCAGCCCACTTTGAGTTTGGGTTGACTGGTGCAACACGGATGGAAAGGCGCAGGACTGTGCGCAGAAGTCCTGACACGGCGAATGCAGCCGAGCAGCGGGCCTACGAGGGACAGATGCATTAGAATTTGGGAATTTTATGAATGAAGCGGTAGTAAGGGGCGTTTACCTGTCGCGGCAGATGAGGACGCGCGGTGGCGTGCGCGTGGCCCAAGCAATACGGAGGCGACCAGGACACAAACTACGGGGAAACAGTGACTGTGACAACTGGGATATGGTTGGGACTAAAACGGGACCAATAGAACGGTACCAATAGGCATTTCTTACCTCACCGAAGCCTCGGCGCACGAATGCACTGTTAGAGCGCGTTTCAAAAGGGAGCAGTATGGAAAGCCAAGACTGCAACAATTCGCACATACTAACTCACGTTGAACTCACGTTTTGCGCGTTTTTTACGCGCGTTTTGTGCATCAAGACGCGCGTTTTTTACGCGCGTTTTGTGTGTCCACCAAGACGCGCGTTTTTTACGCGCGTTTTGTGCATCAAGACGCGCGTTTTTTACGCGCGTCTTGATGCACAACACGCGCGTAAAAAACGCGCGAGTTTCATTATGTTAATGGTATCCAGCCTTCTTGTCTGACAGCCAATGACTTTGAAGTGTTTGCGCCCAATGGCTGATCAAGACAAGCAGACAAAAACAGTTCAGCACAGATCACCTATGTGGCAAAGACTGCTCTAACTGAACTGCATTATATTTTCACATTGGCTGATTTTTGTGGTTGACAGAAAAATAACCCATAAATGAACCTCATTGTTAATTTGAATCCCTATTTCATGATACGTTTCATCTAAAATTAGATTTTTTTTTTTAAATGCTGTGATAGAAATCCACTTACTTGGGGTGGGGGGTCGGGGGTGTATTTTGTTGTGTGTATTTTGTTTGGATAGACTGATTTTGCAGGCTTGTGTTACTAAACAAAATTACAGTTATGTGCCTGCTGTCCACCTGCAATTAAGATATGAAATTACCAGCCTGTAGATGGCGTCACACAACCTGTTCTGGATTAATAGAGCAAGACATAGCTTAAAGGCCAATATAAATTTCATTAAAAACATTACATCATTTGGAAACAATGACTTCTAAATAAATTGGCAAATGAACCCTGCTGTTTTTTCCCCCATAAAATAATGTACATATTTCACAGCTTCATGACACAGCCATAGTGGAATGGCTTTGCAAAACTCTGAAGGAAATCCAAGGCACTCTCTTATAGTAAAAATTAAAAAGCCTTTATTGTGATGGCTTGTTCATACTAGACATTAAAACGACTCCAACGCGTAGTATGACCTAGTATGAACAAGCCATCACAATAAAGGCTTTTTAATTTTTACTATAAGAGAGTGCCTTGGATTTCCTTCAGAGTTTTGCATCTTCAGTTTTTCCCTTCCAAAGAGCACCTCAACCGAACTTTCTTTGAGTCCAGGAAGCGCTCCTAAACAAACTGTCTTTTTAGTGGAATGGCTTTATTGGACCAACAGTCAAAGATAAAAGCAATAGAAAAACAATAATAACCATAGAAAAGATTTTTAATGGCTACGTAGTTACAGCCATTATGATGGAAATATTTCAGAATGCTATGGTAGCTAATTGTAAATAATGTATATCTTACGTTACAATTGCAATAAAACTATATATACCTTTTTATTTTAAAAACCCTTCACACATATTTTGCATGCTCCTGTCGGGATTCGAACCTGCAACTTTGCTGGAAATTTCACATAGATAATGATATGCGTGCGTCAGAGAAGTACTGGTTGTGTGACGCCATCTACAGGCTGGTAATTTCATATCATAATTGCAGATGGACAGCAGGCACATCACTGTAATTTTGTTTAGTAATAACACAAGCCTGCAAAATCTGTCTATCCAAACAAAATACACACAACAAAATACCCCCACCCCCCCAAAGTAAGTGGATATCTATCCAAAAAATGCACAACAAAGTAGCAACATGGGAGAGAGAAGAAAATAACTTCGTGTCTTGCAAGATTTGAACCTGAATTTCCACACTACATGTGTTGCTAGGCAGGTGCTCTAACCACTGCACCACAATCTACAAACTAATTCAATGAGAGAACTAAAAGAATTAAATTCATGACACAGCATTTTAAAAAAAAATCTAATTTTAGATGAAACGTATCATGAAATAGGGATTCAAATTAACAATGAGGTTCATTTATGGGTTATTTTTCTGTCAACCACAAAAATCAGCCAATGTGAAAATATAATGCAGTTCAGTTAGAGCAATCTTTGCCACATAGGTGATCTGTGCTGAACTGTTTTTGTCTGCCTGTCTTGATCAGCCATTGGGCGCAAACACTTCAAAGTCATTGGCTGTCAGACAAGAAGGCTGGATACTATTAACATAATGAAACTCGCGCGTTTTTTACGCGCGAGTTGTGCATCAAAAAACGGGCGTATTGATGCACAACACGCGCGTAAAAAACGCGCAAAACGTGAATTCAACGTGAGTTAGTATGTGCGAATTGTTGCAGTCTTGGCTTTCCATAGAGCAGAGCGGTGCCGGACGCGCAGTCAACGGCGGCACTAAAAGACCAGGAATTAATAATTTACTTATTTTCATGAATGGGGCCAAAGGACGAGAATGTTACCTGGCCGTGGAGGACAGAGCAGCCCACACGGGGACCCGGAAATGCGTGTGGGCAAAAGGGGGAGCAACGAGAAAGGAGCGCTTATAAAGGCCACCAGCCCGCGCCGCGGGGAACCAGGTGAGCGCACTTACGTCATAGGCCTCAATAGCCGTCTTACCACACAGTGAAGACAGGACGACAGCACCAGAAGTCAGACTGCAGATGGCGCTAGTGAGCAGTCCAATCTGTCAGGTATAAAAACAAACCTCGGCCTGTTATGGAAATGTCTCTACCTATTAGGGATAAACAAAAATACTGAAATATTGATATATCGTATACAATTTTTATGTGTTATTATAAATAAGATATTAAAAGCATATTGTATAAAATATATTATATTATAAATTATGATTATTTATGTTTATCTTTTTACACATGTGGCAGCAAATGTGTCAAAAGATCTTCAGAGGAAAAACTCTGAGGGCAACTCTGAATGAAGTGAGAAATGAAATGTTTGTTTTTCTCGTATCCATGGAGACTGTGAAAGAGGCTAGCTAATTACCTAGCTATGGACATTTGAGATGCTACAGGCTTTTTACCCCAAATGTGGCAACAAATGTGGCAGAAGACCTTCCAGAGAAAACACTTTGAGGGAATGGACCATTTCCTCATCACACCAGAGTGAGAGGGGAATGCAGATGGCGGTGCACAGACGCAGTGAGCTAAGCACCACTGTGCAGTTTGTGATGTGATGAACGGAATTTCATTGTCATTTTAAATGACAATAAAGCAATTAAATTGAACTACTATTATTACTGTGGGCAGCTGTTTCAGTATATCACCAGGAGTATTTTTATATCTTTTTATCATTTTTTTGTGACTGCACTACAATTTTGTTGCTTAGTGGAAGGAAACTTTTTTATGCAATACACTAGGGATGTAACAATATCCAAGTCTCTCGTTATGATACTTCCACGATATGCATCTCACGGTTTGATATTTCAGCAAACAAAGACCTTTTTTTCCTTTTAAAAACAAAACAAAACAAAACAAAAAACACAGATACTAATGGATAATAAAACTAGTATTGTAACTAGATACACTAGTATACAGTGATCCGTCGCTATAACGCGGTTCATCTTTCGCGGCTTCGCTGTTTCGCAGATTTTTTAATGCTTTTTATTTTTATTTTTTTAACAGTGCATTGTGTTCTGAATCCTGATTGGCCAAAGGGACTGTCATCTAGAAGTGATAAAAGTGGACTGGTCTTTCACTTAGACCAGGGGTCGGCACCTTTAACACTCAAAGAGCCGTTTGGAGCGTCTCCCACAGAAAAGAAAACATGGGTGCCATAAAGAAGGAGGAAAATAACATAAGGACGACGGGAGAAGACACCTGCACCACAGCCTTCAGGAGAAAGAGACGCTACAGGAGTCAGGAGGAAGAGGCTCAGTGTGAAATACATGTGAGTCACAATGTCCAACCTCGTGTTCGTATGAATTATTATTTTACAGCATTTTTTAAAAACTATCATAGTTATTTGTAAGAAAACGTTTATATTTTTAAATGCTTGAGCCTGAAAACAGGATTTGATCTTTGGTTTCATTCTATAGTACAGTATTGTATTGTATAATAATTGTAAAAAATAAAGCTGATACTTCACGGATTTCGCCTGTCGCGGGTTCTTTTTGGAACGTGACCCCCGCGATAAACGAGGGATCACTGTATTACCATATTATATGTTTCAGCCTGAAAATGAATTTCCTTTGGGATAATAAAGTATGATCTATCTTTAAACTATTTATCTCTCTCTCTTTCTGTCTCTGTCCCTCTCTATCTCTATCTATATCAATACGGGAAAAAAGGACAAAATTGGACCTTTCCTCAATAGTCTTAAAATGGTCTTTGATCTACTGTATATCACAAATAGTAGAAGGCCAAATCATAATATTAAAACATATAAAAACAATTATTACGCTGCCCAAAAGGACACAATGAATCATTGCAACACCATCTGGAATCCATTTATACAATATATAGATTACACCACTGTACATGTAATGTATATAAGTCACTATTGACTCATATGCATATGCAAGGGAAAGCCCATTGACTCAGTGTTGACAAAAGTAGTGCGAAATGCTCCTGTCCCCCAAACACACTCCTGACATTGAGCTGTATCCAAGCCTGCACGTACAAGGCATATTTATAACTTGTAAAATGAATGGAAGTCAGTGAGAGGTCAGTGGGCGACCCCGACATGATGGTGAATGACGAGCGCATGATTGCGATGAAGACTGTGGGTGACGTCACACTCACTTAGTCCACTTCTATATACAGTCTGTGGTCCCATCTGGACTCAGGGAGATCCACCTGAACCCAGGCAACAGGAGCTTCAGTTTCTATTAACATTTAAATCATGGCCATACCTCCTTGCCCAAGCCTGATCTCGTCAGATGTCAGAAGCTCAGCAGGGCCTGGTCACTTCTTGGATGGAGACACTGGGAAATCAGGGGCAGCGCCAGTCACAAAAACTCATTATGTCATTGTGTCCTTAGGCAAGACAATTCACCCACATTGCCTAGTATGAAAGTGGTGTGTGTGTGAGTGATGGTGGTGTTCGGAGGGGCTGATGGTGCAGATTGGAGCCTCACTTCTGTCAGTCTGCCCCAGGGCAGCTGTGGCTACAAGTAGTTTACACCACTGAGTGTGGAGTGATTGAAGAATGAACTATAAAGAGCTTTGGGTATCTTGAAAGGCTCTATAAATGCAATGATTTATTTATTAATTAAAAACTAAGCCGCTCCCATTATCCACAGGACATCCTGCTTCAGACGAGTGTCTGCAATCAGCTTTAACTCATTTAACTTCAGACAAATGTAGAGACCTGGAGCGGAAATCCTTCATTCAAATGAGTGACAAGAGCTTCAAAGAGGCTCTAGAGGTCAAACACATTTGTTAAAACAAATCTCAGATTAAAGTCAAACAGCATCACACCACCAGGAAATGTTGATGGCATCAGATGCAAAGTCTCCACTGAAGTATTTTAGAAGCATTACTGCTCTATAACATTTGGCACAACAAAATAAGAGCATTTTAACTCAGACAACAGTAGTGAAATTGGTGTTGCTGGGAGAAAAAGTTTCTGAAGTGCTGATGTGTGACAATAACAGAAAAGCTTCTTGAGTTCAGATGACTTCACAACATTATAGGCCAATACATTTCACTAGTTTAGTCACCAGAAGAAATGATCAGGTGCAACATTTGTGAACTGACCTTTTAGGCATTACAAGAAAGTACAAGGTAATGAAGAGGGAAATCTGCTCTTGCCCCATCTGAGAGGATGACACCATCACACTCTAGAATCTGAAATCCACCAGTGGTTCAGTCGAGCTGTCAGCAATTACAGCTTTGACACAAACAGTGAAAACTTAACCAACTGAGAGAGGAAACAGGCCAGCCATTATAGGCAAATTTAGTAAACAACGACGTGAACAGGAGGTACACTGCGATTCTGAGAAGTGCACATTGGAGTTTTTTCATGTTGTCTGTAAAGTTCCAGAAGTAAATATTGTGACTGTGGCTTTACACAGCATAAAAACAACAATAAACAGATATCTCCATTTACAGTAGAACAACGGCCACTATGACACTATTTTCGGATCTGTGTTATAATGTACCCTCCTGTGGGCTCACCACCTGCAGAGGGGTTCATAGGGGGGGTCAGGTGCTATGAGGATTGGGCAGCAAACTGCCCCCGCGACCCAGCTGGATTAAGCGGGAGAAGATGGATGGATGGATGGATGGATGTTATAATGTATATCTTTCACTCAAAATAAAAACACTCTGTCCCGCCTTATAATGTCATATGGTAATACAGGAAGAGCTCCATTGTGTTTTTAAACTCCACACACCTTTACTAGAATAATTTGGATAATTTCAGCCATGAAATGTCCAAACTCTACTAACCAACAGTAAAAGGAAGCTGTTAACCTGAAAACTTGATCAAATCAGAAGGAGGAGCAGAACATTTTGAGGTTTGGAGATGTAGACAATAATAATAAACATGGGTCATGTTTTTGAGGACGTAACATCATTATAACAATAAGCTCACAGCAGTACATTTTGTGTAATATAGAACCTTTACATAACTATTAACTATTAACCCGGATGGTTTTGCTTTCTGTTATCTATTGTTTACTCACTCTTGTTGCATTTTATGAAAAATTCAAGTATCAAGAGTTTAAAGGCCCAATGGAGGCTAACCAGCTATGTGGTAACCAATATCCACTTGAGCACAAAAAGCACGTTTAAAGGTGGAGGTGGTGGTGTGGCCGTCATTTCTCACTCCAGCCTAATTCTCAGCCTCAAATCTAATTATACATTCCGCTCCTTTGAAAGCCTCACACTATCTATTACGTGCACCAAGTGGAAAAACCAAAAAGCTGTTATATTCATAACAATCTACCGACCTCCTGGTCCATATGTCGAGTTTCTGACAGAGTTTTCTGACTTTATTTCAAGTTTAGTTTTGGAATGGGAAAGGATTGTTATAGTTGGAGATTTCAACATTCATGTTGATAACAGCAGTGAGCCTCAGCAGTGCTTTTGGTGCTCTCCTGGATGGGGTCGGTTTTACCCAGAGTGTGAACAAGCCGACTCACTGTCACAATCACACTCTTGATCTCGTCCTAACTTATGGTATTGAGATTAATGATTTAACTGTTCTTCCTCAAAACCCTATACTCTCTGACCATTTTTAATTACCTTTCAATTCATACTAAAAGACTATCCAGCTCTGCAGGAGAAAACTATAATGAAAAGAACAATATCAGAAAAATCGGTAGCCGAGTTCAAAGAAATAATCGAGCCAGTATTAAATGATATGCCATGTGACAATGAGAACAACTTTAATCCAATTATCATGGATCAGTTTGTTGATAGGACAATGCTCACCTTAAAATCTGCTCTCGATGTTGCAGCTCCGCTAAAACAGAAAAGCATTAAACCAAGACCTCCGGCTCCATGGTTTACTCCAGAACTGCGATCACTCAAACAACACGTGAGACGCACAGAGAAGCTCTGGCGCCGCTCGCGCTCCGAGCAGTCTCTGAAGGCATGGAAGCTCTGCCTGCTCTCTTATAAGGCCGCTCTGCCAAAAGCACAAACCAGATACTATTCAAACCTAATAGAAGTAAACAAAAGCAACCCCAGATTTCTGTTCAGCACTGTAGCCAGGCTGACAAACTCACACACTGCCCCTGAGTCTCTTCTCCCTTCGAAGTTCAGTTGTGATGACTTTCTTGAATTCTTCGATTACAAAATTACAACCATTAGAGACAAGATCAACGAAGCCACTCCAAAAATCAGCCCCGAGCAAATTCAGCAAATCCAGTCTGTAACACTAATATCCCACATAAATCCTCTAACAGCATTAGACAAATTCACTCCTGTCAGTGAGGCGGAGATTACCTCAGTCATCATGTCGTCCAAACCATCAACTTGTTTGCTCGACCCTATTCCAGTCAAACTCCTCAAAGAAGCTCCACCTAATAATAGATTCCATCCATAACATAATAAATATGTCATTAGAAAATGGCTTTGTTCCTCAGTCCTTTAAATATGCTGTAATTAAACCGCTTTTGAAAAAACCTAGCTTAAATCTGAGCTTTCATTCAAAGCACATATCTCAAACTCAATTCACAATTTGAAGATGTTTTTTTTTTTGTTTTTTTGGAGCAAATTTTCACTTTTTCAACCCGCAGCCAAGGTAAGGTGTCTGGTTTTTGCCATGGAGATGATAGTATGGCATTTAACAGTCAATCAATATACACTACCAATCAACAGTTTGAAACTTTTTCAAGTTTATCACTGCATATTCTAGATACATATGGAAGACAGCAAATATATGAAGGAAGATGTGCAGTATTGTGTAGCAAATGAAAAAACATGAAATCATTCTGCACATTGTTTACAGTTTATATTGAAATCCTCCACCCTTTGCTCTGTTGACAGCACTACAAACCCTGGGCCTTCTCTCAGTGAGCTTCATGGTGAAGTCTCCTGAAATGGTTTTCACTTCACACCTGTGCCTCAGGGTCAAGAAATGCCATAAGTCTAAATCTGTGTTCAAAGTAAAGGGAGGCTATTTTATAAAAATCTAAATCACGTTTGGAGTTGTTTTGAGGTTATTTTTTGCTTGTTTCATTCCATATGAGTCATTCATAGTTTTGATGCCTTCGGTGAGAATCTATAATGTAAATAACCATAGAAACAAAGAAAAAGCATAAATGGAAAAGGGTGTCCAAATATTTGAGGTCTACGGTACCGTTTATGTCTTTTTTTCCCTTTACATTTGCAAAAAAAGTTCCACATTGCACCTTTATTACCTTTACTATAAACCAGAGTCTTCCAAATGAAAACTTTGCATATGAAAATCCTGCTCTATTTAAGCAGCAGCAAACACAGGACAATCTGCAGACACCAGATTATCGTGAGTATTGGTGAGTGACAAACTTTCATCTGTTCATTAGTCAGTAGTAAGTTATTTTCTATACCATTATACACATGCTGTTAATTGTGAGTAATACTGAAAAGGTAAATGGAGTTTCTACCTTTCCTCCAATACTAGTGTGAATATCATTTAGTATCTGGGTAATGTCTTGGCCAAGGCCCCAAAACAGCACTCATCTGTGGGAGCTGGTATTGCTCTACCGATAATGTTTTTTAAACCTTCAGATCTGAGGATGAGCCTCTAACTGAGCTCAATACAAAAAGAAAATGACGGTCAGAAATGTGCTCACACAGATCTGCAAATGCTTTTGGTTTACTTCAACCATATAGTTCCACTGCAGGTTTGTTTTATTTAACTCTTAATCAGTGTTGATATAACCTTTGAGAGATAATATTTAAAAGTGCACCATGTAACTTCTAAGGTGGAGGGTCTGCTACTTGCTTGTCTCCAGGGAGATGTTATTTCTTTGCGTGGAATATTCCACAGTAGGGCATTTAACATGTCTGCCTTGTATTTGTTCACTTTGGTGTTTTATAGTTCAAACGTACCTTGAAAAACATGAATTCTTTCCATGTGCAGCTTGCTTTTCCATAGATCTAGCCATTAGCTTATCTTGATTGTGTGATTACCATGTTTATTGTCTCCATGGAGACAAAAAGGTGGCGGACCCACCACCGTGACAGTTACACAGAGCACCTTTATATGTACCAAACTCGAATTAACATGTATGAGTGACATGATTTCTGTGATGCTGCAGGTCTGAAAATGGGTTGTGTCTTCCTACTGCTGCTACTTTTCAGTAAGATCCTTGTTCTTTGTTATTAAATGTCTGAGGCTTTGGCAAATTCTAGAATGTTGTAGATTTTGTTTCCATCAGTCCCCAAAGCAGCTGTGTTCATAATAGATTACTGTCTATGCCGGGAGTGACCAGATGTTCCTATTAGCCTCGGACAGTCCCAGTTTAGAGCCCTGTGTCCCCTGTCCCAGCAGATTTATAGAAAACCATTGATTTTTCCCAGTTTTATATAAGAAATTTCCCATTTGATCAATACCTGCCATCAGTAAAGGGAATATATTACAGAAATAAATAGAGAAAACTGTACTTGACACTGACCATAAGGCAAAACAAATCCACAGACAGAAGTCACTTTAGAAGATTGACACAAGAGAGTTGAGAATGGACAATGTTGTGCGCACTTTTCACAGTTTTATTGATACCAACCACCTCAACCCTGGTGTGTTCCAGTTTTGAATGTTTGAAAATCTATGCATCATAAATGAAAACATATGTTTACATGTTCAGACCAGGTCTCTGGTCAGCTCTACCCCATGAGGAAGTACTACTACATCGACATTCCAAAAACATGGCACGACGCTCAAACCTACTGCAGAGAAAACTACGACGAACTCGCCATTTTCTACAGCATGGAGGACATCCAGCTGTTGTCCAAACCCCAGCCCTTCAGCAGTGCGTACGCTTGGATCGGCCTATCAGATGACACGAGAAACTGGAAATTGCAGATGGGGAACGCCAGTAACTCGTGGATCTGGACAGCGACAGGGAAACCGAGCAGAACGGGCTTCCAAAAGTTTGATCCTGGGGAACCCAATAACTATGCAGCAGTTGAACTGTGTGGTCTGTTGACATTCTATGGTGCATGGCGCGATGTCAGCTGTGTTACTCCAATGGCCTCTGTCTGTATGAAAAGTGAGTACATTTGGTCATTTTCAGCTATTTTATGCAACCATAAATGTACTTTGACAGTGCCGAGGCAACATAAAACTAAAGTATGAGTTATGAATTCAGTTTTTGTTTATTAAGGCTAATAATTCCAAGATATTTCAGATTGTTGTAGGACATGCAGTATAAAGTAACAAGCTCCCTTGGTTACCACATTTTATACTGTCTGTAGTTTATAGTTCCCCTGAAACACTATTGTTAGATGCTTCCCAAGAAAGTCTTCAGCTTTTGCTCCATAATTGAGGCCTATCCTTCCATATTTAAAGATATATATTATGGGCCTATATATATGTGTGTATATATATATATGTGTGTATATATATATATATATATATATATATATATATATATATATATATATATATATATAATTATTATTATTATTATATAAGGTAAGCTTACATTTCATAATGTCTGCACTGTTTATTTGTTCAGACACTGCATCAGGAGTTACCTACACATACGTCAGCACCACATTGTCATGGTCTGCTGCCCTCGCATACTGTCGTCAGTATTACACAGACCTGGTGATGATCGAGGACGCTGAAACACATAACAAAGTTATTGGGTCCAGACCTTCTGTTAATACCTGGTTAGGACTGACCCGACAGGCCTGGGTGTGGCCGGATGGGTCCTTAGTCACATACAACAACTGGCAGGGAGGAAAACCCACTGGCACCGGCACCCAGTACTGTGTGACAGAAGAGGAAACGATGCATCAGTGGAACACGGCCGTATGTGAAACTCTCAACCCCTTCATCTGCCACAAAGGTAACTTCTTTAGATGGGTGGAGGACTGGTGATGAGGTGTGCTCCAACCTGGTACAACATCGCTCCTGTTTGAGGTTAAAGGAGATATTATGTTTTTTAAAACCAGAAATCAGCACTCTCCTTGTACTAACACATAAACCTAACCCAAAGAAAACTCAAGCAAAAATACTAAATGTAATTAAGCAAAAAACTCCAGGAGCATTAGATCAATATGAGCTTTCATGATCCTGTTTAGGTGTCTGATTTCCAACAAAACAATGAGCTGTAACTAACTGAAAAACTACTGACTGATTTTATGTGTGAGAGATTTGTGTAACTGCACAGATCTTCTCACTTAAACAAAGGCTCAGGTTAAAGTCTAACAAGCCTATAGTTAGAGCAGTGCTTAGAGTTAGCATCACGCCCCTAGGCAATGTTGATGAATCAGCTGCAAAGTATCAACATGTCTCTTTCTATATAGGCCATTAACATATTATTATTTCCACAGTGTTCACACTGACGAACAAACTCAAAGTGCACCTTCAGAGCGCTGCAAACCTGGCCGATCCAACTCTCCACACCCAGATCCTGCAGAAGGTAGAATTCCTTTCAAAATAAAAAAAAAAAAGTCTTTTTCCCTCATAGTTTCTAATCTTGGTTTCATTTTGCAGCTGGTGGTGGTGCTCAGAGCTCACGGTTACCACGTCTCCAAACTGGAATGGAGCATCAACCCCCAGATGCTGAAATAAACACACCAAAATGTTCTCATTGGAAGAACCACTTTTTTAACTGATTCAACAGAAATTGATTTGAGGTGTGAGAAGTAGTTTACTGTGTAGATGTCGGGTGCTTTGGTCTCTGCAGGTGGAGGTTTGATTCACATGGCATCATTATATTCTAACCTGTCCATTGTTTAAAGGTCTTATGTTGTGCAAAATGGGTTCTTGTGATCTTTAATGTTCGAAAGCTGTTATGTCATCTAAAACATACCAGGAGTTGTGTTTTGTTTCGTTCACACGTTTGAGTAAGCATTTCTTATTAGTCTGTCTACATTTCTAAAGTTCAAAATGCTCTGTTCCACCTTGTGATGTCATGAAGCGACAGTGTTCAAGCTGACAGCTCCGTTTGCCTTTTTGTTCAGTGGAAAATGGCAATTCCAGGGCTGAAATGGTCCAAATGATTCTAGTGAAAGTGTACAAAATGTAAAACCACAGTGGAGCATTTTCTCTATCTACAGGATTGTCTTCAATTTGCGAAAAGATCTCAGTCTAAATTTGCGGGATTTATGAGTAAACATGAAAAAAAACCCACAACTTCAGGTATGTTTTTGATGAGGAAACATCATTACAACACAAATCAGAAAATAGTGTGATATTGGCCCTTTAATGTGGAGGTGGAGGGCAGGACAGAGAGAAATGTCTTTTAACTGTCAGAATACAGATACTTAATGTCTCTGTAATAAAGTACAGGGCAAAACCAGCAGAACAAAAAGTGGATAAAATGAACTCTAAAACCCCACAAACTGAAGAAGTGTCTAAGTAACACCTGAAGGAGCTCGTGTACCACAGTTTGAGAAACCCAAGATGAATTATTTAGCATATTTAAAGCTACAGTATGTAACTTTTCAAAAATAGCCCATAACACAAACGTTTGCTTTCCTTTTGGCTGTGTTTAATGCACTGACAAGTTGGAGAAAAACACGTGTTCTTATTGTGAGTGAGCTTGCACCTCCACAGATCTGACACTCATGCTGAAGGACCTCCACTTGCTTGTCTCCATGGAAACGTGGTTCTTTTGGCTGTAATATCCCAGTGTGGTAAAACTAGACCTGTGAACAGTGATTGCACGTGCGCTCACTGCCCCCTGCTGGCCTTTTGTCTGGTACCTCTGTGTTTGTGTAATTGTTCTATGGTGTGTGTCTCTGCTCATGTGTTGTTTGACTGGCTGAAAAATAGACTTCTTGGCTAATTCTGGAATATTTACAGAAATGTTCATTAATGCACTGTCCCTGAAATAAATACAAATGGATCTGTCCATGGAGAATGTTTCAAAGTATGGTTTAACCTTCTGTTTGCATGGAATCCTGCAGGCAGGCCCGGCCCTGACCATTTTGACACCCTAGGCAAGATTTCAGGTGGCGCCCCTTGGATTGCAAAAAAAATAAATAAAAAAAATACTGCCAATAGATGTTTCTGAAAAGCTCGTTATATTATTAATTAATATACTGTATATACTGTATTAGTAGCTTATTATATCATTACAGTGGAACTAAAATAATCAATACGGATCCTAGAGTAAAGAGAAAGAGTTCAGTATTGTTAGTATATCCACAGCTTATTGCATGAGTGCACTGAGAGAAAGTTTAACACAACAAAAACACACAGTAATGTTTAGCTAACCAGGGGTCAAATACAGAACAACAGAACAAGTGGCACCTGGTGAATAATCTAGATCTACAGTATTGCTATAGACCTTTTTACCTGAGGAAGCTCAGGAGGAGGCAGTTACATTATTCGTTTCCGTTATAGCTTTGCCATTCTATCAAAGTCAGTCTGATGCTGCTATAAAAAAAGTCTCTGCTTCTATAAACTGATGCAGTTAACGCTATTTACTGACTGGCTTATATGACATGCTAATAGTCAATGACTCTCAAATTTAATATTCTTTCTGCAACAGGAAAACAATCAGGGCATCATCTTTACTGGAACATTACCTCTGTCTTTGTTGCGTTTTTCCTCCTCATCTTTCCTTTTTTTCCTACCCTGAGCACCAGACAGTTTGGGACGTTTTGACATAGTCCAACAAGTGACGTTGTTTCAGCTCCTCGCTCTAGCTACAGCTTTTTTTTTTTTTTTTTACGTTTATTTACCCAGGAAAGTCCCATTGAGACACTAATCTCTTTTTCAAGGGAGTCCTGCCCTGCACACATCACTTTCACACTAGGCAATGTGGGTGAAGTGTCTTGCCTAAGGACACAACACCAGTTTTTTGTGACTGGCGCCCCCCTGTGGCACCTGGAATTCCCAGTGGTTTCCCATCCAAGTACTAACCAGGCCCTGCTGAGCTTCTGAGATCTGACGGGATCAGGCTTTGACGAGCCGGTGTGACCAGCTTGGCTGTTTGAAGCATGTCCAGCAACAACAACAAAAAACACGACCAAACTTCAAAGGGGCAACGCAGTATTTTTAAATGACAAGTTTAACAGCATAAACTCTTGAACAGTGCAGGAGGCGCCGAATGAGGCGCTGTTTACTGGTTTTATTGCTGATTTACTTTCATTCTGTTCATAGTGACGATGTTTTAGACAGTGGAGGATTTTATCCCCCATCGCCGATTTTTGCGCTCGGCGCCCCCTAGTGGAGCGGCGGCGCCCTTAGCATTTGCTTATGTTGCCTAATGGGGGGGGCCGGCCCTGCCAGAATGTTACATACTGTACCTACCTGTACTGTACCTTCTAAGTGACCCCAAACTTTTGAACAGTAGTGTGTGTGTCTATATATATAGATATAGATATATATATATATATATATAAACCGCATTTCTCACCTTCCACGGTGGTTGGTCTCTCACCCTCATCAGCTCGGGTCCTTTACCAGAGGCCTGGGAGCTTGAGAGTTCTGCGCAGTATCTTTGCTGTTCCAGTACTGCACTTTTCTGGACTGAGATGTCTGTTGTCCTTCCTGGGATCTGCTGCAACCACTCATCCAGTTTGGGGGTCACGGCCCCGAGTGCTCCGATCACCACAGGCACCACCGATGCTTTCACCTTCCAGGCTCTCTCCAGCTCTTCTTTGAGCCCCTGGTATTTCTCTAGTTTCTCGTGTTCCTTTTTCCTGACATTGCCATCGCTCGGTATTGCAATGTCCACCACCACGGCTTGGTTCTCCCGCTTATCCAGAACCACGATGTCTGGTTGGTTCGCCATCACCATTCTGTCAGTCTGTATCTGGAAGTCCCACAGGATCTTGGCCCGCTCATTCTCCACAACCTTTGGAGGCGTTTCCCACCTTGATCCTGGGGTTTCCAGCCCGTACTCTGCACAGATGTTTCTGTACACTATGCCCGCTACTTGGTTATGTCGCTCCATGTACGCTTTCCCTGCCAGCATCTTACACCCTGCAGTTATGTGCGGGACTGTCTCAGGCACTTCTTTGCACAACCTACACCTTGGGTCTTGTCTGGTGTGGTAGATCTGGGCCTCTATTGCTCGGGTGCTCAAGGCTCCTGTGCAGCCAGGATGAGTGCCTCTGTGCTGTCCTTCAGACCAGCCCTCTCCAGCCATTGGTAGGATTTCTTGATATCAGCCACTTCAGTTATGTTCCGGTGGTACGCCCCATGTAGGGGTTTGTCCTGCCATGATGGTCCCTCCAGCACCTCTTCCTCTGCGCCCCACTGTCTGAGACATTCTCTGAGCGTCATCAGTCTGGGCCTTGTCACTGATGTACTTGTGGAGCTTGGATGTTTCATCCTGGACAGTGGTTCCCACACTCACTAGTCCTCGGCCTCCTTCCTTCCGGCTCGTGTACAGTCTCAGGGTGCTGGACTTGGGATGGAACCCTCCATGCATGGTCAGGAGCTTTCGTGTCTTAACATCTGTGGTCTGTATCTCCTCCTTTGGCCAACTTATGATTCCTGCTGGTATCTGATCACTGGCAGGGCGTAGCTGTTTATTGCCTGTGCCTTGTTCTTGCCATTGAGCTTCTTAGGACCTGCCGTACTCTTTGCAGGTATTTGGCTGTCGCCGCTTTCCTTGTTGCCTCGTCAAGGAGCCATTTGCCTGTGGGATACCAAGGTACTTGTAGCTGTCCTCAATGTCTGTTATTGTTCCCTCTGGGAGTGAGACCCCCTCTGTGTGGACTACCTTCCCTCTCTTTGTCACCATCCTACTACACTTCTCGAGCCCGAATGACATTCCAATGTCTGTGCTGTAGATCCTGGTGGTGTGGATCAGTGAGTCGATGTCTCGCTCGCTCTTAGCGTACAGCTTGATGTCATCCATGTAGAGGAGGTGACTGATGGTGGCCCCGTTTCTGAGTCGGTATCCATAGCCAGTGTGGTCGATTATTTGGCTGAGGGGGTTCAGACCTATGCAGAACAGCAGTGGGGACAGTGCGTCTCCTTGGTATATGCCACATTTGATGGTCACTTGTGCAAGTGGCTTGCCATTGGCTTCAAGGGTGGTTTTCCACAACCGCATCGAGTTTGCAATGAACGCCCTTAGAGTCCTGTTGATATTGTACAGCTCCAGGCACTCAGTGATCCATGTGTGTGGCATTGAGTCATAGGCTTTCTTGTAATCAATCCAGGCAGTGCACAGGTTGGTCTGACGGGTTCTGCAGTCACGAGCGACTGTTCGGTCAACCAGGAGTTGGTGTTTGGCTCCCCTGGTGTTTTTGCCGATGCCCTTCTGTGCTGCGCTCATGTATTGATCCATGTGCCCGCTTATCTTAGCCGCGATGATGCCTGACATGAGCTTCCATGTTGTGGAGAGACAGGTTATTGGCCGATAGTTGGATGGGACTGTACCCTTTGAGGGATCCTTCAGGATCAGGATCGTACGCCCTTGGGTTAGCCATTCAGGGTGAGTCCCATCCCTTAGCAGCTGGTTCATTTGTGCTGCTAGGCGCTCGTGGAGAGCAGTGAGCTTCTTTAGCCAGTATGCGTGGATCATGTCAGGGCCTGGTGCTGTCCAGTTTTTCATGCCTGAGACTCTTTCCTGGATGTCTGCCACTGAGATGGTAACTGGATTCTGTTCAGGGAGGTTGCTGTGGTCTGCTCTCAGAGCCACCAGCCACTGTGCATCGGTGTTATGTGATGCTTCTCTTTCCCATATGTCTTTCCAGTACCTCTCAGTCTCCAGCCTTGTGTCTGCTCTGCTATTATTACCCTGCCATTGAGCGTACACTTTCGCAGGTTGTGTTGCGAACAGGCGGTTTATTCGCCTGGCTTCATTCTCTCTCGTGTACCTCTTAGGCGGCTGGCCAAGGCTTGGAGCCTTTGTTTGGCAGTTTCGAGTGCTTCAGGTATGGGCATCTGGCTGTACCTCTTGGGTACTCGCTTTTCATCACACCTTTCTGGGCCTCTGACAGTTGGCTCACTTCTCGCCGCACGTCCTTGATTTTAGCCTCTAACCGTCTTTTCCATGGTGGGTATCGTATCTCATGGCTCCCATGGTTGCTCTTATAGCCCAACACCTCTAGGATCACTGCTGCTGAAGTGTAGATCAGCTCATTGGTTTCAGTGATGGTTGTGGTAGGGATCGCTCTGAGTGCTGCATTCACATCCTCTAGCAGACTTTCAGATGGTACTTCACTTAGCCTGTGTAGCTGGCGTCGGGGTTGCCTTGTGTTCATCCGGGCCATGATCTTGTCTTTCAGGTCAGTCGCTGCCTCGCTCAGCGTGATACTTATTGGGGCTTCCTTCCCAATCTCTGACCTGGCGTCCTGGCTCCCCTCGCCGTAGCATTTGTGTTGTACCTCGTCAATCTCTAGTTGTGATAGCAGTTGCCGTTTGTGGATGTTGGAACACTGAGCTACTAGTTGTTTGGCCGTTAGCTTGGACTGTGGGTATCGTAGTAACCATTTCTCCCACATCCTGTTCATGTAACCCCTCTGACTAGGGTTACTGGAGTAGTAGCATTCCAACAGAGCCTGGTTCTCACATCTCGCCCATTTCCGTCTTGTTCCAGTAGCCCATTTCTCATCAAGGTGTCCTGGTTCCTCGACACCTGACGCAGACCTTGTTTGGCCGGGCGACGTCTGAGCCGGCATCTCGTAAGTTTTATCGCCTCTCATCATTGTATGAGGTGGGCAGTAGCGTAAAGGGTCTTGCCCAAGGACCCACACTGGTTTCGCTCCTAATGCCCTTGGGGGGGATTAGATCCCGGGTCCCCCATGGGAAAGTCCAGTGACTAACCCATTGAGCTATATATCTATATATCTATATCTATATCTATATCTATATCTATATCTATATCTATATCTATATATATATATATATATATATATATATATATATATATATATATATACATATATAGACAGACAGACACACACTCGTGGTTGCAGCAGATCCCAGGAAAGACAACAGACATCTCAGTCCAGAAAAGTGCAGTACTGGGAACAGCAGAGATACTGTGCAGAACTCTCAAGCTCCCAGACCTCTGGACCCTGGAGCATTATTTTAGTAACTGACTATAAAACTATAAATAGTTTTATAGTCAGTTACTAAAATAATCCACACGTCTCCACACGTCTCCAACACTCTGGATCACCAAGAAATGAGGAACTATGTCCAAAACTCTGAACTGTCCCCTTAATAATGACTATGGCGAGTGCTGTTAACACAGAGTTTATTTACTTTGCATTAGCCATGTGCTCCGAGCCTAAATCCTTTCAGGCATGAGCCATGGGGTTGTAGACTATGTTTTGTTTTGCTTTGTATTGCTGCAAAATGACCAAATAAATGAATGAATGAAAGAAAGAAAGAAAGCAAGCAAGCAAACAGCAGGTGGCGGCAGATGCACCAGTTAGGATGTCATCTACGGCAAAACTCTACACGAAGAAGAAGAAGCCTGTTTCTATTGGTCGCAATGGCTACGGACAAAGAAGACGCTGTTCCGGAAGTGAACGACGAGAAACCACAGAAACCAGGGAGGTGAACGGATCTTTTACCGTGTCTGGAGGATTATTCTGCCCGAAAAAAAGCATGTCTCTCCCGGCTGCGTTCGGCTCGCAGCTCACGGCCATCATGGAGGTTCTGCTGAAGGCGCTAGTGGCAGAAGTGACCGCCGCGGTGGAAGATCGGGTTGTGGAGCTGAGGCTGGAGCTCCGAGACCGAGACCTGGAGATCCGAGAGAAGGAGCGGGACATCGAGCAGAGGGACCGGGAGATCCTGGAGCTGCGAGCCGCTGTGGTGGAGCTCAGAGCCCGGGAGGAGGCGGCTGGGAGCCCCGGGGAGGAGGAAAGACCAGAGGAGACCGAGACCGAGACCGAGACCTGCCAACAAGTGTGGACCAAAGGTGACAGAAAACAGCGTCTAATTTGAAAATGCATCAAAATCTAATGCTTCTGTGCAAAGTTAATTAATGACCATCACAGGATCAATGCAATGTTATTTAACCTACAAAATTAAAGGCACTGCATTTTAATCTCAAATGTCACAGTCCTGGCCTATCTGTATCCCCAGACATAAGACTGACATGCTAAGATACTGTTTTTACTAATAACAAAAGACTGTTTGAAAAAAACATTCTAAATTCCGAAATGGAGGCAGCTGGAGGCAAAAGTGAAGTGGAACATAATGTGATTTTAATGGGAAAACTAGGATTAGGAAACTCTGAAAAATCAAGGACAATTTGGAAAATGCAAACCACTCAGACACGTGTGAGTGAGACCAGAGTCCAGTTTAAAAACACTTACAATTGTGTTTTACATAATTTGTTTATTTGACAAGAGTTTATGATCGACACTAAGCATTTTTACAAAGGAAAAATCCACATTTTGAAATTTTACTGGACAAATCCTCACAGAAACAGTTTTTTCACTTCATCCACAGATATATTGCACATTTCATCATAAATTAAACTTTTTGTGAAGCCTAAATACTATTTTAGTGCTAGCAACTCTATTTTTTCCATCCCTCTTAACAGAGAAGCAAAGTAAATAAGATTTGTAGCTTGGAAATTCAAAATAGTTGCTTATTTTTTGTTTTAATGTCATAAAAATAGTAGCATTTAGGCGCTGCTTGTCAGTGGATCATAGTAAATATATTGTGTTAGCTTCATTTTGGCTCCACTTGCCTCCATTCCAGAATTTTGAACACTCAGATGACATAAGATTTGAAAGGGTCAGGTTACCTTGGTTGAAATGAATCTGTTGAAACTGTAAAATGTATGAATCGTCGCATCTCTAGTTGGTAAATGGACCCTCATACAACTTGTAAACATTTGTGTAATATGTGTTTTTTTCAGAAGAAGAAGACACCGAGTCCTTAATGAAATGGGAGCCAACAGATTTTCTAACTGCTGCATCTCCTCTCCAAGCTCCCCAGTGTACTACTTCTGATACTACTGCATCTAGTACTAGTGCTACTATTACTGCCACCGGTGCCTATTCAGATCACAGGAGCAGCTCTGAAACATCGCAGAGTTTTAACCCGTACACGTCTCAAGAAACAGACTTTTCTCATCTTCCACACACAGATCCGCCGCTGGACTCTCTTCTGAGCGTGAATAAGGAGCTGTTTCCGTCACCGGGGCAGTTCACGGGGTTCAGGTGTAATCAGTGTGGAAAGACTTTTACAGGAAAAACCCGCCTGATCACGCACCAGAGCGTCCACACGGGCGCCAGGCCCTACAGCTGCCACAAGTGTGGGCGCAGGTTCACCCGCAGTGACAGCGTGGCCAGGCACCAGAAACTCGACTGCTGCAAATAACAGGGCTGTGAGATTATGGGCTGTGAGATGATGCATGTTCTTACTGTGGTCATCAGGCTGTGCTCATGTGACATCCCTGCAGCTACTGGATAACCAGGCCAATCACAGTGCAGCATTGTGGTTTGGGCAGAGTCAAAGGTCAAGTGCCCGAATGAACCAAAACAAAAGAAAGAACGAAAGAAAGAGGTGACATGATCAAATTTGAACAGAAATACAGACTATTTTGTTTATAAAAATCCTGCAGAGGGAAGCGCTTTCTGCATTTGTGGAGAGAAAGATGTCAGTGGTTTTCTCTTGACTGGATTTTACTAAAGTTTGCTTTCTTAGCTCTTTCTGGAGAGTTTTCACAAGCACATTTATAATGTGCTGAAATCAAATTATTAGTGGTTCAGCTCTCTGGCGTTCCAAGAAGTAATAGAAATTATCAAAACAAAATATTTTATTTTTTGAATGGTCAAAAGTTCTCAAAATGTCACCTGTTAATGGTTTTCAGCTTCCTCATATTTTTATGTTTTGTGTTTTAACACACCTCCTGCCTGCTGTCTGCAGAAAGACTTTCAGCCTCAACGACACTATGACAAACTGGTGAAACATTGCAGTTCTTTATAGTTAGGGCGGTCGCCTCGACAACTATTGCCTCCCCGCCTTGACTACATCCCTCGGAAACCATGTGAATCTTTACAAAACTACGGTCGTCACACCCTAGTCCTCACTTTTGTTGGCACAGAATCTCTGCCTTGACTAACCAGTTTTCTGCGGGAAACACTGATGTTCCTCTCCAAACAGTTACAACTACATCTGAAAGTATTTGGAACATTGTACTGTAAAAAATATAGTATGTAATTGTCATTTTTTAGTAATATTTTGTGATTTAGTGAACACAAACTGTTAACTGCACAGCTTTTAGATTTAATAATAAAAGTAGTAAAAACAACAGTTCAGTTTTGTTGTGAAATGTAATGTAAGCAAACATTTACTTTATATTTAAAATGTTGCATTTTTATAGCATTTCTTTCTTCTTGGAAATTATTTGCTCATTTTCCCTCTTTTATGGCACAAGATAAGAATCTTCTCTTTTCACTGTTTGTAAGTTAAGTATAGATAGCAGTTTTCCCAGGAGAGGCTGCACTCAATTCTAGTGATGTGACATTCATGAACAAGATCTTTGCAGCCAGATAGTTTTCTTAATAATTTTGTATTTTTACAGTGATTAACACTGAACCAAAGCAAGAATTTGCACAGAAACAAGCAAACAACACAGAAAACATTTGGCATCATGAGTAAATTATTATTATTGAAAGGCATATTTTTATTTAGATAATCATCATTTCAAAGGATAAACACACCACTCTCAGGCTCAAGCTTTAATCAATTCTGAGCCTTGCAAATTTCTCTTCGTGGTTCGTTTTAGATAAAATAAGTTCTCACATTGGCTTCTATCATATAAATGAATATAAAAAGAGCCAGTCTGTTGAATGGCTTGAAAGGAAGACCCAAAAGTCCATCACTAGACTGGTCAGTTCTACACTTTCCTGCAAGTGGCAGCATAACAACACGGCGTCCTCCGCGTCTGCAGCTGCGGCCGAAGAAGAAGCTTTTTCCCGGAAGTAAACAAAACAAAAAGCGTCTGTGCAGTAAGACGCGGAGCTCTCGAGTTTTACCGTGTCTGGAGGATTATTCTGCCCGAAAACAGCATGTCTTTCCCGGCTGCGTTCGGCTCGCAGCTCACGGCCATCATGGAGGCGCTGCTGAAGGCGGTAGTGGCAGAAGTGACCGCTTTGGTGGAGGACGGAGCCGTGGAGCTGAGGCTGGAGCTCCGAGACCGAGACCTGGAGATCCGAGAGAAGGAGCGGGACATAGAGCAGAGGGACCGGGAGATACTGGAGCTGCGAGCCGCTGTGGAGGAGCTCAGAGCCCGGGAGGAGGCGGCTGGGAGCCCCGGGGACGTGGAAAGACCAGAGGATGCCGAGACCGAGACCTGCCAACAAATGTGGACTAAAGGTAAGAAACAGCTTTGTTTAAAAGTAAAGTAAAGAGCAGCAATATTGTTGGTTTTTCAGATCTCAGAATGCGATGATGATGGGAGCGTACCTATGTTCCCATTGGTCCCACATCATTAAGACTTTTTTTTATTATTTTAGGTCCAATGATCCCACAGCCCAATGGTCCCACAGCATATTCCCACTGTTCCATGTTCCCACATTTCTAAGAAAAAAAATCAAATTCAGGCCCTATGTTCCACAACTCCGTTCCCACATTTCTGAGTAAACACCACAGACCGTATATATAAGTGGACAAAGCTATCCCATTATTCGCCGCGTGCCAAATAGGAAGTGCGCCAGGAGGTTCTTCCGGCTCCTTCTCTCCCTTTTTCTCATTGACTTACATTGGGATCTGCTCGTTCCTCTCTCTGTACCTGTTGCTGTGAGCCTCGTCATTTTGGTCTTAAAATGTTCATATGAACACGCTGTACGTGATCCTGAATTTTCTTTTTGCTATTTTGTCCGTCAAAAAAAACCTGTTCATAACATAGAGCCTGGCTCCAGATTTGCCCCTGTAACTGTTAGCATCGCGAGCCTCATTTGAGCGGCGCTAAACGCTCACTTGGTCCACTTCTTTTATACAGTCTATGGTAAACACACTATAGAATGCACGTACAAACACCAATGCGCTTGCACAAATACGTATTTAAATGCAAACCCTAACCCTAACGCTAACCCTAATGGGTCGTGGGACCATTGGGCCGTGGGACCATAGGGCTGGCCCCCCCCAAAAAGTCACTAGCACTGCCGTTTTGCATTATAGCCGTAGCCATGCAGGCACGTTTTTGTATAGATTAGCGTGTCATGCTTGACGCTATGGCGTCATACGTAATGCCATGACGTCATCTAGCGATTTTTCAGAGAGCCAATAGCTTTCGGTGATTTTTTTGGGCAACACTGCTAACCCTATCCGGAGTCCGTGCACTAACCCTAACCGCACGGAGCGGTCAGAATCGAGAACCCTTTTAATTTTCAGAATTCAGAGATATTTCAAATAAATAAAAGGTCCCCCTACTCTTTCTCTATTAGTTGACTCATAAATGTGGGAATATAGAGTTGTGGAACATAGGACCTAAATTTGAATATTTTCTTAGAAATGTGGGAACCTGGAGCTGTGGGAATATGCTGTGGGAACTGTGGGAACAATGGGCTGTGGGACCATTGGGCCGTGGGAACATAGGGCTGACCCCATGATGATGCTCCCAGATGGGGACAAGAGCCTGTTTTCCCTGTGAAGACTTTCTACTTTCTATCCAAAACAATACGAACATTCACAAGTGTTGAACCTGATCATCTCTATCAGGGACGAGTACAGCGAGTTCTAGAACTCATTGTATTACAACAACAACCTGCACTTTAACAGGGGTAAAGCTGCATTGTGTAACTTTTCTGCCGGGAGGGTCCATCAAATGCTTTTCTCCGTGGTTCCAGTTATCTCTTTGGAATGTTCCACAGTATGGCATTAAATCTTTCTATCTTCACGGAGACCAAACCAGACCAAGTTACAGGTCAGATCTGTGGAGAAGCGACCCCACTCACAGTCAGAATGTCTGTTTTTCTAGGGATTTTTGAGCTATAAAACCACCTGTAATCGAATAAATGTAAAGTAGAGCTGTTTAAAGTCATACTGTGGAACATTTCAGACAGAGCAATAACATCTCCATAGAAACAAGCAGGTGATGGACCCCAACCAGAAACATTATACAATGCAGCTTTAAGTTTAGACCCTGTTTTTATTAAATAATATTGGTTTGTAGAATGTAGACGTCTTACGGAAAAAGACCAAGAGAAAGTTTGTTTCTTGCAGAAATTTGACCTAAAATAACTTTTAGAATTTGCCATTTGATACAAGAAAGTTACAAAGTGCAGCTTTAAAATATTGTTGTCTTTTCAGAGGACCCTGAGCCTGTGGTGAAGCGTGAGCCGACAGAAGAGTTTGATCCTGATCTACACCATGGTCTATGGTCTCCACCTCCACTGTGTACTACTACTACTACTTCTGATGGTACTTCTACTGCTAACGCTGCTTGTGTATTTGATGAGAGCAGTGAATCAACACATGGAACTATGGAAAGTTACCATCTGCACTATTCAGAACAGGCAGAAGATTTCCAACAGTCAGATCTCCCATTGGACTCACTTCTAAATGAGAATCAGGAGCTATTTCACTCACACAAACCTGGATTTTCCCAATTCCTCATAGCCCATCATGTACAAAATGGAGGCTTTGACAGAAACTTAATGAAAAGGAGTTTGAATGCAAAGGGCGAGCTCAAATGTGAGCAGTGCGGAAAAACGTTCACAGCGAAGAAGAGACTCATGAGTCACCAGAGCGTGCACACCGGGGCCAAACCCTTCAGCTGTAGAGCATGTGGTAAAATGTTTTCAAGGCAAGATAATTGTGTGCGGCACGAGAGGTCACACAGATAGACGTGGAAAAGGGACACAAGGGAAGAAAAGACTGAAAGAAAACATATGGTGTTATATAGTTATAATCTATGGCACCCGCGGATAATCATGTTATAATTTGGACACTTTAAATTGTAATATTCATCTAAAATAAACAAGTCTGTTGACGTCCATGTTAGAAAACTGCAGTGCCCACTGGGATCTGACGTCTGTAAACCTCATCACAACAAAGAGCCCTGAAGTTGTCAGCCGCTCTAATGGACAGCTGCACATCACACTAGAGACGAGTGTTTTTTTCATTTGTGCCAAAATGGCTTCATGACACTGTCGAATCCTGCGTATATCACAGATTAAGAAAACAGGAGATGCTCAGAGCAATGACATCTTGAATACAGGAATATTAAGATTGCTCAAACATGCATGAATCACAATAAATACCACTGGGAGACGAATATGACATGGTTAAAAGCTCTGAAAAGTCGATTTTTCATAATGGGTCCACGACAAAGGTGCTCTGTGGAACTATAAACAAATCCAAGGTCATGGTTCTCGACTGAAAAAAGGTAGCGCCCTCTCCAGGTGGTGGACTTCACATATGTTGGGGACTTCACAAGTTCACGAGTGAGGGGAGGATGGAGCGTGAGATCGACTGTTGGATCAGTGCAGCGTCTGTACTGATGCAGAAGGAGCTGAGTCTATGTTCTGCTACACCCACCTGGTCATGAGCTTTGGGTGATGACTGAAATACAAGTGGTCGAAATGAGTTTCCTCTGCAGAGTGGCTGGGTGGTCCATTCGAGATCAGGTGAGGACCTCAGTCACACAGAAGGAGCTCGGAGTAGAGCCACTGCTCCAATCTGTCCCCATTTCCACCATTACCAGTACAGTACCCTGCTCTGTAGCACTTTGTTGTGATGACATTTGAGGCAGTGTCAGCTCCCATTGGGTCCTGAATTTTTCAAACCGGAAACCCAAAATATAACCTAATGAGATTATAACTTTCCAGCAGACATCTGTAAATGAGCGGCCCACAAACAGACCCCAGCACAACAAATGGTGCAGTCCTTTTGTTGAGGACAGGATCAGCCCCCTGTCAGCTGTTTTTTTTTTCTCCAGAATCAGAGTCAAACCATTTGGATTTAGGTGAAACATCTTCACCTTAAAAAGTCCAGGTGAATTCCTTTGAAAGATTTGTTGCTGTGTTACTTAAGAATGATGTTTGGCCTCCACTCCATTGTATAGTTTATTGTATGTCATATTTAATACACAGGGGCAGCTAACATTTTTTTGAGATGCAGATTTTTTTGTTGCGCTTCAACAGGGGGCGTGCTCAAATTAGGCCAAAGTTGGACAGCCGTTCTGGACTTTTCCAGGATGCAGTTGCCATTTTGCCCTTGAATTTTACCTTATGATACATTTTGGTAATGAAGTATTTGTTATGTTGGTAGTTAAAACATTTCTGTCGTATTAAAACTGTGTATTTCTCAGAATAAATTCAGTGTTCAGTTGTGTACCCATTTTGTAATGACTGTTTGAGTTGATGTTCCAGAAATACAGGCTGTCCCAAACAAATTGACATTTAAAAGCAATTATCTTGAAAACTACTAAGTCTCGCTCTATGAAATTGAACAGTTTAGGTGTTGAACATCATAAGTTTATTCGGGGACTTTGTTTGCAGTTGCAGTTTTTCCAAATTTTACATTAAAGGCCGCAAAGTCCTGGGTGAGTGTGTGCGAGCGGAAGACACTAAATGACTTCTCTTTGGGAATGAACGGCTCAACCTGAAAACAGAACAAAAATAAAACAATGAAAATTTGAGGTTATTTCAACCTAGCTTGCGAAATGATGTCACATTTTTGGGATACCCTGTATATAGCAAATCAGAATCAATTTGAAAAATAAGCTATGCAACAGTTTAGTAGGTCCAATTTTGTAGAGATACACATGTTACAACATTTGAACGAAACCAGCAATCAAGAATTTCCATGCGCGACTTGTCAGTTACGGTAATTACATCACTTCCGTAAAACGAGACGTCTTTTCTATTATCCTGTCGATTGTTGCCAATTAGCAGGCGCTAGCTCCAGTCTGCACGCCGTATCAGAGCAGAAGCGGAGTGTTACCGAGCGAATAACGGTAAAATGTCCCCCCTTTAGCCCGCTTTGTGTCTCTGGTTCACGCTCAGACGCGGTGGACTTTGTGCGTAAAAGTTCCTCCGTGCGCTCCGGGTCTGTTGCGCCCGTCTGCCCGAGCCATGATGTTGAGCAGCGGGCAGCTTCGCACTCGCATCGCCGCTATAGTGGAGTCCCTGTGCCGAACCGCGGTCACGGAAATCTCCAAAATCGTGGAGGACGGGATGATGGTGCTGCGCCTGGAGACGTGCTACCGGGAGAGCGAGATCAAGCGGCTGAAGGGAGACATCGCCCGGCTTCAGGTGGAGCTGAGAGCGGCGCAGGAGGCAGGGGCCATGCCGAGAAGGGAGCAGGGAGCGCGGGGTAAGTCACAGAGGATGGCCCGTGTAGTTGGAGCGAGGATTTGCTTTTTAAGGGGCCCAGATTACGCAGTTTTCTGATCTATGTTCTCATGTTTCCTCATCACAAACACACTTGGAGATGAGTTTTGTTTCATTCGCACATGTTTAACCCACAAATCCTGCACGTTTAAGCTGAGTGCTTCTCAAACTGAAACCACCGCTGAATTCCACTTTATGATGTCATGTGGTAATACAGGAAAGGCTTCACTGTGTTTTTAAACTCCATACACCTTCACTAGAATCATTAGGACAAGTACAGCCCTGGAAAATCCAAATTTCTACGAAACAAAGGGTAAAAGTTCACTGTTAACTTGCAATCTACCACTACATGACATCACAAAGTGGAACAGAGCATTTCTAGCTTTTGAGATGTAGACAGACAAATAATAAAAAGTTACTCAAACATGTGAATGAAACAAAACATAACTCCAGGTCTCTTTTTGAGGAGATTACATTGTTCTAACGTGACTTAAAGGTCACATGAGGCAGTTTTGTGTAACTTAATACTTTTTAAAGACCTTCCTATGGTATTCAGTGTGGTATTTCCAAATAGGCTGGTGGATTACCGTGTATAGTTATGTGAAGAGCTACTGAATTTTGTGCTTCAGTGCAGTGGATAGTCTGTAGTGTGGCCTATGCGCACTGATTATAAGCTACAAGGCCAAAGCATTTACTAACAGAGAAATGAGTATAAAACAATTCACGGGCGACGGCCCTGGTCGCCATAGCAGTTTTGTTCAATAAATAAAATTAAATCTTTTGAATGGTGAAAGCTCAAAGAAAACAGTTTGATTCAGAAAGTGTTTATTTACGTGAACATGGGGCTAATCAAATGATAGATGTCTGAGGAAGGGCCATGAACTGTTATGCAAATAATGACTTCAATTTCAATGGACTATATTATATTATATTATGATACTTGATTGTATAATTCTTGAATCAATTCAAAATGCGTCTGAATCGATCTTTTAAATACAGGGTTTAACTCCCCTAAATTTAAGACTTTTTTAAGACCTTTTTAAAACCACTTAAATGAAAATTAAATACTTGATTATAAAATCTCATTCAGAACTCATTTATAGTCGTATGTGTTGCTGTAAAATGGCCAAAAAATAATTTGTAACATTTTAAGAAGACAAACTAAACTTTCACATTGTCTTGTCTCACGTTGCACTGCAGCCCGGTGAGTTTCCAAAAACAAAGGCTGATGAAATTTAAGGCCTTTGTGAAAAAAATAAGACTTGGAAAACAATTTAATTTAAGACTTTTTTAGGGCCTTAATTAAGGAGCATGACATTTAAGATCTTTTTAAGACTTTCAAGACGCCGCAGTTGCCCTGAAATAATAATTTTCACTAAAATTCTCAGTTGAAACCAGTCTTTTGCTATTTCTGCAACTTATTTAGAATGTGTTACCATCTTTATATATGTATTTTTTCTCTTTGTTATTGTAATATAATGTGATGTGGCTACTGTCTAAATGATTTCCCTCGTGGATCAGTAAAGTTTGCCTTAAGCCTTACAACAGAAACAGCTAAGGTGTTTGTTGCAGTGTAGTTAGCTCCTCCCATCAGACACATATAAGGCAGAGATTTACAGAACCCTGTCAGAACTGAAGAGGCCTCTTAGGTGAGCAGCATAATGAACTGACCGTCCACTGTGGAGCTTGAATCTTCAAAGCACAAAAACACAAAGTGGGCCGGGGCGGGTGGGAGAACCACACACAAACAGCTCCACAGATGATCTTGGGTCCTTGCCCAACCCAGCGCCGTTCAGTTTTATACTTTGTTTTCATATTTTTCTAAGGCGTGTGTTTGAGTGGTGCAGATGCAGATACAGCCTTATCAGCAGTGAGAAAAAGAGCTCAACAGTGGCCGCCCGCATCTGCTGAGAAAGTAAATAAAATATACATCCAATATCATTTTTCCACACACTTTCTGAAAATTACTAAATAAATAAAAGTTTGACAGCTCAGGCCTAATCGGCTATGTGGTAACCAATGACCACAAGACCCATCTTTTTTTAAACCCATTTACACCTGCAGAAATCGGCTATAAAAACCTGCCGTTCTAGGGTAAAGGTCTTTATCTCCTGAGGGTTTTTGGAGAAGTGTCGACGTTTATGAAAACCTTCGTATCTCAGCCTCTGAAGCACATAAAAATATGAAATGAATTGCATTTAAGAGGTAAGATTCTTAGCTTTTATTAAATCGTGTCATGAAATTTGCTGAAATGAAAAATGAAATGAAATTTGCATCATGAAACAATGAGGACCTGCCAGGAGACTCGGTGTTGAGCGGCGCAGCATCCGGCAGAAATGGTTAAAGGGCCCGTGTGCTGTGTTCTCATAAACTGTTCTGATGTTTCTTCATGAAAAACACACACGGAGTCGTGTTTTGTTTCACTCGCACGTTTAACACACAAACCCTGCGTATTTAGGCCGAGTTCTGCTTAAACGGAAAATACTCTGTTCCACCTTGTGATGTCATGCGGTGATACAGGAAGTGCACCACTGTGTTTTTAAACTCCACACACCTTCTAGAATAATTTGGATGATTTCAGCTCTGGAATTGACCATCAAGAGGAGATGTTCACTTAAACTACCAATTCATGACATCACAAGGTGGAACAGAGCATTTTGAGCTTTGGAGATGTAGACAGACTAAAAATAAAGGAAAGGGTTACTCAAACACGCGTGAATAAAGCAAAAGACAACTTCAGATATGATTTTGATGAAGTAACAATATTATAACATGGGTTAAGCTCACAGGAGTCAATTTTGCACAACATCGGACCTTTAAAGTCTATTATTAGTAGGTCTTATATTGACCTATTACAGCTCCGATGGTGCTCAGACGGTGGTAGGTGTGAAGAGTTTACCAGTGGAGTTTCGGGGGAGGGGAGCTATGATTAGGTTAAGGCTTACAGCCCGGCCCTGGGAACTGAAATAACCCTAAGTTCCCACAGGCCCTTGTTCCACTGCTCTAGATTTACAAGAGGGCGAGCGAGAGGGGGGCAGAAGTGATACAAGATTATATAACAGATGAATGTTGTCACCATACTGAAATTTCAAACGCTTATTTCAATATTAAAGGTGCATTGTGTGACTTTTCTGGTGGAGGTTCTGTGTTTCTATGGATATGTCATTGCTTTACTCAGAATATTAAACATTAAACAGCTCGACTTTACATTTATTCAATTAGGTTTCAGAGCTCAAAAATACCTCGAAAAAGAGGCATTCTGACTGTGAGCGGGGTCGCCTCTCCACAGATCTGACCTGTAACTTGGTCTGGTTCGGTCTCCGTGAAGATACAAAGGTTTAATGCCACACTGGGAAACATTCCAGACAAAGCAATAACATCTCCATGGCTAAAAACGCACCAGAAAAGTTACACAGTGAACCTTTAAAGAAGAAACTTTCTTTTCTATGTGCTCCAGACTCTGTGCTCTTCCACTTGTTCTGATCCAGCTCAAGATCATTTTAAAGACATTCAGGAAAGCTTCAGTTCTGTCCTGTCCACTTTTGTTACATTGAAAAACTGAACTGAAGAAGCAGCTTGGATGAGCTGAGAAATGTATTCAATAAAAACAAAAAAAAGACAGTTGACAGATTCAATTTTTCGTTTCTCCAATCCTACACGAACGAGGGATTTTACAAGTGTTGAAAAAAGTGCACGTGTCCTGACTCCACAGACCTGACTCTTCCAAACTCCTCCTCCTAGTGTCCATGGAAATGTTCTTCCTTTGGCTGTAATATTTTGGAGTGTGGCATAATTATTATCTGGAGAATGTCCTGAATTATGGTTTTGACTTTTCTGTTTCCCTGGAACCGTCCAGGTGATGTGCCACCCCCAAAAAGTTACATACCACATTTTATTTTCCGGACTACAAGTCGCTCCGGAGTTTAAGTCACACCAGCCAAAAAATGCACAATGAAGAAGAAAAAAACATATAAAAGTCATACTGGACTAGAAGTCACATTTTTGGGGGTAAATTTATTTGATCTGCCTGTTCGTCTGATCCTGCTCTCTATAAAGTGACTGGTTCCTCAAAGCTCTCAGGTCTGAAGGTGCCGCATGGCGACAGCTGGTTGCAGGGCTCTACGCTAACTTTTTTTTTTCAGGACCACATGTGCCCCTAAGTTAAAATTTTTAGGAGCACAGAAAAAAAATGGGGGCACAGATTGTTTTTTTGTTTTTAACGTTTATTACAGTGCAGAACTTGCACACACCAAATTATTTGAATGAATTTTATACAAAAAAAATTATGACTGTACTTTTCCAGCATGATCACAATGTTTTTTTGTTTGTTTTGTTTTTATCTATCTCCATTTTATCTGATTAATATTCATTTAGACTTAAAATAAGCCAAGCAAACTGTACTGCACTTAAACACTGCACCTCTTTTTGGACCCTCACCCCCACCACACTGGCACTTTTAAACTTTTAAAAGAATTTTTAAACCTGAATTTTCAAATTTTAGATTCTCTTGTTTTAAAGTGGTATTTAGTCTCTGCACATTTACCAAACCAAATGCACAAACAGATTAATTTGGCATTTTCTTAAGCAAACTTCAGCCCACATATCGCCTGCTCTGTGCCGTAGCTCTGCTCTGTGCTGTAGCTCTGCTCTGTGCCGTAGCTCTGCTCTGTGCTGTAGCTCTGCTCTGTGCTGTAGCTCTGCTCTGTGCTGTAGCTCTGCTCTGTGCCGTAGCTCTGCTCTGTGCCGTAGCTCTGCTCTGTGCTGTAGCTCTGCTCTGTGCCGTAGCTCTGCTCTGTGCTGTAGCTCTGCTCTGTGCCGTAGCTCTGCTCTGTGCCGTAGCTCTGCTCTGTGCCGTAGCTCTGCTCTGTGCAACACTGACAGAAAATTAGTTTTTGCTTCGCGTTTCGTCCTGCTCTTCTAATCAGCGCATTGAGGAGGAGCCTCTGTGCTCCAGGTGGGAGGAGAGAGCGTGAAAAGGCGAGGAGCAGCGCACTGACGTATAGACAGGTAGGATGTTTAACCTGCTCTGTGATGCCCGCTGGTACACGAGGGTGGTGCTGTGGCGGACAAGCCGCCCGCTGGCGGTGCATGTGGTGACGTGCCATGCAGTGTCCACGGGCTCCAGCGCACAGGCCACAGAGAGACGTCCCGCACGGTCCCGCACACTGGTATGAGATTATTGGCGATAGCAGCGGCCGTAATGAAATATGATCACACTCAGTATTCAGACCTTGAGTCCGTGACAAGACCGAGTGCAAATGCGCTCGAGTCCGAGACAAGATCGCTTTAGCGGAGAAGGAAGTCCAGAGGCACGGGGGTGTCTATTGAGTGGTGGGACAGGGGTGGGTCCTGCTGCGGTGCCGCTCCTCGGTTAAAGTGGGCGTGGACGTGTTTTGAAGCAGAGTTTGTTCGTATGAGTGATATCGGCTGCACGTGGAGCTCGTATGTTGGAGTCGTGCGCGGTCGGAGGTGTCGTGCCTGGGCACGGTTCAGATTGGTTACGCTCGCGCTGGGCATGTGTGCTGCGCTTTAGGGGCTCCAGGCTTAGGCACGATTCTGAAGTCCTAGTGTGAGTTTGCCCCTAATGTTTGACACATTTAGAACGTTTAACTCACATTACTTCAGTGCGCAGCTCCTTATTGTGCTGCAGAAGCACTCGCACTGGTGCGACTGTTTTATTTTCCTCGTTCGCACGGCAAAATATTTACTCGCAAATGCGAGTGAAATGGGCGCACTGTAGAGCCCTGGCTGGTTGGCAACAGTGTCTGGAGAGAATTTTCCCATACTGCACCCACCAGTGGGTTTTTTGCTCTCTGGCACCAAGGATCATGTGTTCATCGAGAGACTGAGGATGGGACAATGTGTTTGCTGATGTCTATGTCAGATTATGTGTCCATGTTTTTCACTGTGAAGAACATTGGGGCAACTCTTGTTGTGATTCTGGGCTATAGAAATAAAATTGAATTGAATTGATCAAATCAGACTCCAGGAACAGACATTGCATCTAAGGGCGAGTTACAGTAATAACACTAGAACAGAGAAGAACAGGCTGAACATGTGTCTGGTGTGTTCACGTCACATGTGAACAGTTATTCACAAAACTAGAGCAGAAACAACAGAACAAGTTTACCAAACTCTCCATCTCACTCCAAATCACTAAATCCACTGAATTCTTCATCCTCAGTGTCACTTCTGAGCAACTCCACCAACTCCAGCTAAATCCAGCTTTTAGCTGTGATGAGCTTTTTTGTTTTCTTCATTACAGTTCAAGTTTCCTCCACTTTTCTCCATCAAACACAAGTTTCTCTCACTCCAAACGTTCTTTCTGCTGCTCAGTTAAAGTTTTCAGCTGCAGATTTAGATTCAGCTGCAGCAGGACAGAGGCTCTTTCTGCAGGAGACATGTGCAGTAGAGCAGAAGTGACAGTGGTGCAGGAGGAAGAGCATATAGGCTAGCTGCTAGCGGATACTGGTACACAAGCCTAGAGCCTCGTGGCCTCAGTGTGAAAATAACCAACATGTGAAATTATATATTTCATACCGCACCTGAGTAGAAGTCGCAGAACCACCCAAACCATGAAAAAAGCGTGACCTATTGTCTGAAAAATACAGTACTTTACCTTTTCCTGTTGTTAATTTTCTCGATAATGATCCTCTTTGTCTGTGATCATTGGTAAAGTAGTTTTTCAGCACAGTTACATTTTCATGGGCTTCTGCTTTCTGATATATGTGACATATTCACCATTCAAAAGATGTAACATTTTAGTTTTAAATGGTCAGTTGCTATGGAAACATAATACTCATCATTCTGCAGCCTATGTAGAACACCTGATAAGAACTAATGTTGGTGTTTTGTTTTCACAGACAACCTGGCTCTCCAAAACAAAGACACCTCCTCCATATTTGTCACTTTTATTCCTTCGATCGACCACAAAAACCAGCCCGTGTCTGTGGTGCAAAGTAGAACACTAGAGGACCGAAGTGAAGACGCTCCACCGCGGTCCATAGAACCACACAGAACCTCCATCCTGGAAAGGGACGGCGACCAAACCACATCTCAAAACGCCAATTTAGGACGCTCTGAAAATAGCCTGCCCCATTTGGCGAATTCTTCAGTGGACGTGGGGGCGAGCGGCAGACATTTTGGATTTAACCCGTTCAGCGTGGAGCCGAAGAAGGAGAAGATCTGCCCGTACTGTGGGAAGTGCTTTGAGCGATCGGCACATCTGGAGAGACACAAGATGATCCACACGGGAGAGAAACCTTTTCAGTGCGAGACGTGCGGGCGCTGTTTTAACCAGAAGTGCAGTTTAAAGGAGCACCGCAAGATCCACATCCGAGGTAAGGAGGGAGGGGGTGGGTTTAAATATACAGAAAATATTGAAATATCAATATATCGTGATACTAACATTGGTGATACAGTATCGTTATCGTGGGCTGGTGTAATGATATTTATTATATATTTGTGGCTGTACTACAATTTTGTGGCTCATATAGTGGAAGGAAACTTGTTTATGTAATTCACGTGACATATTCACTGTTCTGATGATTAAAATGCTATTGTTAAAACGTGTTTGGTTGTTAAAAACGGCTAAATACGATAAGATAATCACGTGTTTGACCATATTGTGTTTCGTACTGAATCGTGGATGGACCCTGTGATTCCCAGCTCCAGTTCACATGACGCCACAACATTCTGTAGGCCAAAAGGATCTAATGCAGATGAAAGCAACTACAATAAATACTGTTAAAATGTTGATTGTCGAGTTCATGGGTCGAGTGAAAAATAGAAATGATCAGATTCAACAGTGAGTTTACCTTTTGGATAGTTCAAGTACAATGTGGCCAATAGGAATTCAAGCAGTTACTCCTAATCTGGGATTATGACATCATCCCAGGGTTTAAAATGGCTGACTCTAGACCAGCGGGGTCCATTAGAATTGTTCCATGTAACCTTAAACAACGCTTTTTACTCCATGTTTCTGAATATCTACCTTGATAAAGTCTGTATCAAATATTTGAGTGTCCTGTTGATGATCTAAGAATGAATAAAGCCCTTTTGGCTCATTCTAGCCTGTTATAAATTAACATAATAGAATTATTTACTGGATTGACACTGGTCTGTGTCCCTCAGTCGCCCCCCTGCTTCATCTGCTTTGACATGCGGCTCTTGATGAACAGGTTTAGACACCTCTGCTCTAGAATATGAAGTGAGTTTGATTTCACATAAATACTCTGTTCTCTATGGGGGAATTCTTTCTGGGCCAGAGCTCCCGGGAGCTGCAGTACCCGGAGAAACCACTAAGAGTTCACTTCAGGACACGTCTGATCATACAGCTCCGTGCTTCAAAACACACTACGCCATCGCTTAATCTGATTGGCCAATGATCAGAGAATATGCAGACTATAGTTTCAGACTATAGACCCTTTTAGTGTGAGTAAACAGTGGTGTCGTAGGCTCGGTTGCACACACAGTTTGGCAACAGAAGTACGGCAGAACTCAGCAGCTTGTCGAGCTCTGTGAAAGGATTATTGTCAAAAGATCGAGAATATTTCCTCAACAAGACGACTTTGACAAATGGTGTCAGACTGCCAGATCCTTGTGCCATCAGTGAGTAAAACTGTAAAACTTTAGTCAGTGGTGAAATATCGATTCTGACAACCGCACACAGAACAGCCAGACATTTTGGTGCTTTTATCTCGGTTTTCTTCTGTCTTCATTCTGAATGAATCGGAATGAACAATGCCATTTCTGTTGCCAAAATGTGCGTGCAGCTTTTTTTTTTTTTATCACTCCCGCCCTAAAAGGGTTTATTTCAGTTCTGAAAGTTTGTGCAAAGGAAATCATTCAGGCCATTCAGTGCCACCCTCTGGTGGTCAGGAGGGACAAAATGTGTTTCTTTTTTCAAAAACTCAAGATTAACATGGAAATTTTGTGGAGCCAACCCCAAACGACTAGGTTCATTTGTGGATTTCCTTTCATTAACTGTGATTCATTCTCGCAGTTCTAACACCCCTCTCCATCTGTAAGATCAGTCTGTGAAGTAAAGGGTTCACTGAGGTCACATAGAGTTTTAAGGAGGAGTTTTGGTTAAGATCAGGTGGAACCAAAGCTGGAACCCTTTAACAAACTGTGTCCATTTGTTGCTGGGTAGATCGTATTTAAAGGGTCCATATTACACTGTTTTCTGTATCTTCCTCACAAACGGACCTGGAGCTGTATTTTGTTTCATTCACACGTGTTTAACACACAAACCTGCAGATTTACGCCGACTTCTTCTCTCAAACAGAAAGCACACTGTTCCACCTTGTGATGTCATGTGGTAATACAGGAAGTGCTCCACTGTGTTTTCAAACTCCACACAGCTTCACTAGAATCATTCTGATAATTTCAACGCTGGAGTTGCCGATCTCTACTGCACAAACAGCAAAAGGAGCTGTTCACTTAAACTACCGCTTCATGACATCACAAGGTGAAACAAAGCATTTGGAGCTTTGGAGATGTAGAGAGACTAATAATAAAGATTTACTCAAACATGTGTGAATGAGACATAACCCAACTCCAGGTGTATTTTTAAGGAGGGACGAACGTTCTAAGACAACTTAAAGCTCACGAGAGTCAAGTTTGTGTATTATAGGCATTTGTATAGCACAATTTACACACAAAATAATTCAAAGTGCTTTACAGAATAAGAAATACGTTAAAATCACAATACAAACAAATACACATATAACCATCATTTAAAAAAAAAACATTAAAGAGGGACATTAATATGAAAGAGAATAGTGCTTAATGAAAACCTTTCAGCGCACAGCTAAACGACCCGGTTTGAGCCTGGATTTAAGCAAGCCGGTCTCACATGTTCAGGAAGACTTGCTGGTTCTAGTCAGGACCCGAGCTGCAGTGTTCTGTATGTACTGCACCTGTCTCACAACTGTCTCACGTTATAGGACCTTTTGAAGACTTTACAAACTGACGTGGACGGTGAACACCACAGAGTCGGCTCAAGTCTGGGAAATGGGAAATCTGTGGCGCAAACTGTCGGGGCTGTGATGAGACGTTCGATTAATTGAGGCCAGATGAGTTCACTCCATGAAGTGAAGGGTTCATTGAGGTCACATAGAGGTTTTAGGAGCAGCTTTGGTTAAGGTGAGGTTTGGTGTGGAGCCAGGGCTGTACCTAGACCCATGTCGTAAATCCCATAGAACAAACAGGCTTCAGATGGAGAGAAACAGTTGCAGGGTCTGTACTAGGCCATACAGTTGGACACAGTTTTATCTTGTTTTGTTTAGCTGTAGAATCCTTAAAGGTGCATTGTGTAACTTTTCTGGTGGAGAGTCCATCAAATTCTTTTCTCTGTGGAGATATTCTCACTTTGTCTGGAATGGTTGAGCTTTTTTTAGATTCCACTATTTTCAACTGCAAACATCTAAAGACAAACTTAAAATTATTAATACTAATAATAATAAAGGCTTAAACTATAAAATTTAAAATAAAGATGCAAGATTAATCACAAACGACAAAATCTCCAGTCCTCATCCTGCATACAAACGGCTAAAGGCTGCCACACTCGACAGGAGAATTTGCCCGATTTTGACTGCGATTTCCTCTTCCCGAGTTCAAGGAGGTGTGGCCCGACTTTGCGTCTTCGTGTGCGATTTTTGAAGCCGCTGCTCCTCATGTGTGGAGTCGGTGTCACCATACAGGCACTGACGCCGACATCATAACCACCAAACTTCAACCATGCAACAGTAACAGCCAATAAAACACAGCAGAGGAGTGACGGACACAGAGACGTAACATACAAACTCGGGATATAGGGAAAATAAAGACTTTATTCCTCACCTAATGTGAAGTGGTAAATTTAACCTGCAGCGTCTCATCCACATTATCCATAGAATTTGTCCTCTGCAAATAATGACCCCAGTCCACAAACCCGCTCTGTGAATCCAGTTGAGGCGTTCTTTAAAAGTAAAAGGATAGTGTTTCCTCCCGTGTGTCTGTTTCCATCCACACAGCGCACGGATCGAGGTGAAGCTGCAGATCAGCCACAGTGACTCTACTTCCTGTGGACTTTATCTCCTCTTTTCTGCTTTAAAAATCCTGGATCTGAAGTTTTGCTCCACATTTCACAAATAATAATCCCACAGTTTGACTTGTGTCTAAAGTGGAAGTGCAGAGTCTGATCTTTGAACACTTCAGAGTCTCAGAGCGAGTGGTTTTACTGTAGACAGGAAACAGCTGACGCCATCAGCTCACAGCTTTATATCCTGTGGTCCACACACAGATCCTGCTGCATTCTGGGAGATCAGAGATTTTAAGTCTCATCAGTTTCTTCTCATGTCTGTGGTGTTTGCGCTTTTTGTCGCACGTTTAAAAATCGTTTAAGACTGAAAAATCCTGTCGTGTGTGGCGGCCTTAACCCCGTAGTTTAGATCTGTACAAATGTTCTCAAATGTGATTCTTGTGTTAGACACTGATGGTCAGTTCAAGTTTCAGTCTTTTTGTCAATTCTTCTGATGTAAACTTTGAACAAAATTCTATTATCCAACCATAAATCGCAAATCTGAACCTAATCGCATGTGAAAAAAATAACGGTTGGATACTTATGATGTCCTTCTAATATGAGCCGTCTCTTTTTCCTACAGATGCCCAACTCGCCCTACAAAACTCGCTGTCCGGGGAGAAGTCTGTTCTCAAAAACGATTCCATTCAGAATCACTCGCTGAATCCAGAGGAGACACAACCTCAAACAGGACCCAACCCTGTCGCCCTCACACAAAACCACGACACCCTCCTGTCTTTTGCACCTGTCAAGTCCGAACCTGTCGAGTCAAGAATCGAACCTGTACAAAACCACCAAACGATTCCCAAAACAATTCCCCAAACAATTCAAACAGTTTCCCAAGCGATTCCCCAAGCGAGTCCCCAAACGTTGCCTCAAACAGGTCAAACGATTCCCCAAACGGTTCCCCAAACGACTCCCCAAACGATTCCCCAAACAATTCCTCAGACGACTCTCCAGGCAATCCCCAAAACTATTCCCCAAACAATCTCCAAAACAATTCCCCAAACAATTCCCCCACCAATTTCCCAAAAGATTCCTCAAACAATTCCCCAAACATTTTCCCAAGAATGCAACGATTTAAGCCTGAGAATCGAACCTTCAACTTCATTTCTGGGTTTACCGCCGCTCTCTCCTCCCCCGGACACCTTGGACTCCTCTAGTGGCGGTCAGCAGTACTACATAAAGGACGGCAGCATGTTTGACTTTCCCAAAAGAGCGCCCAGACCAAAGAAAATGTATCCGTGTCCGTACTGTCCAAAGGTTTTCTGGAGGAGTGAGCATCTGGAGAGGCACGTTCGGATCCACACAGGAGAGAAGCCCTATGGGTGCTACATCTGTGGCCGCTTCTTCAGCCAAACGAGCAGCCTGAAGGGACACATGAAGACTCACATCAACCTAAAGATCAGAGGACACCTGTTAGGTAAGGACGGTACCTGCTTTATGAATGAATACTGTATGGAACATGCTGTACTCCAGGATTGTCCAGGTAGGCTCCACTGCAAAAGAAAATTAAATTCTGTCAACAAGATAAAGATTGAATATATTTTGCCACTCATCCAAGTAGCTGACAGGGATTTGTTAGTCACAGACTGAAGGTTACATGTTACCGTGGTTACATGCATACTTCAAATCTGATTATCATCTTTTTGCGCTATAAGACTATTAAAAAAGACAGGACAGTGACAGAATCACATTTCCTTTTGCTTAGAATAAATGATGACAAAATTCATTATTGAATGAAAATCACACATTGAATGCTTTCATTTATTCTATTCAATTCAATTCAATTTATTTTTGTAGCACCCAAAATCACAACAAGAGTTGCCTCTAAGGGCGTTCCAAGATTTTGATGAGTAAAACATACACACAGACGTATCAAAACAGGAATAAACAACATTCATTCAACATGTTACCTTCAGAACATGTCCTAAAACAAAATGTGTCCCAGTCCAATGTTTCACAGGCCAGAATTCACCCCTGGCCATTTCCAGGTGCAAACACCCCAGGCTAGATTTCCCCCTGGGTGGAAAATCAGCCTAGGCTGTTTAGCACTCCCCTGGGCCAAACTTCACCCCTAAAATCAATCAAGATTAAGTTAAATGAAGATGAGAAGATTCTTGAGTTTGACTCCATGGGGAAGTATAGGTGTGATGAATTAGTTAGGAAGTAGAGCCCTGTGCTCCCGCGGGACCCGACGCAAAACAGTGCAGCATATGGGGCACATTTTGAAAGCTTAGTATCAGTGAAAAGCTTAGTAGCCTCAACCAGCCCATCAGTGAGTCTATGACTCTAACTGCTCTGGGGAAATGTGGTGTTTGGGCAACAGGTGCTGAGCTCATGGGCACAGCATCACTGCTTGGCACTGACATCACTGTCCACTCTAAAGCAGGTGAAAGTGCAGTGGTTCACTTACCCAGCTTCAATCTACAGAAACTACAGAAACTGGTAAATACCCAGAGAACGAGTCAGACCACTTCACTGTGGTTATTGGAGTCGAGTACTGTAAGTTTCTAAATGTACTTAAAAAACAAACTTAAATATTTTAATTTTGACATCGTAGCTAAGTAAATGTCCTAAAAAAAAAGTAGGAAAAGACTTACTAGTAAGTACTAAAACTACTAATGTGAACATTTAATGTTATTTTTTCGAATACATGAATAAATCTGACCTGTACTGAAGTGTGATATAAATGTGAAAGGAAACACAGCAGGTGAGTTCTGTTTTTGTGTATTATTGTTGTGATATTGGGTATAATACACAATCATGGAGGGGGGTAATTCTGGCCTAGGGGGGTGAAAAGTAGGTTAGGCTAGTTTTACCCCCAGGCTGGAATTACCCCAGGGGTAATCCAGAGCTGCCCCGGGGTCATTCTGCAAATATGTTCACAGAACATTTGGCACATTCAAAAAGCTTTGGTGCTTTGACTAGAATGTTCCACAGTATGGCTTTATGTTGTCTGTCTTGCATTTATTGAATTTCAGGAGTTTCTTTTTGTTGTGGAAAGATTTCTCTCAGTCTGTCTGTGTAAATGAATGTGATTTTTCCTTGGAGCAGATCAGTTATTAACACGAGTAAAGACTCAGCAGACACAGCTGCCCCACAGGACACGTGTCTGAGCTGTCCTCAAACAGCCGTTATGGTGATTAGCTCTAGGGATGCACCGGATATTTGGCAACCGAATATATTCAGCCAAATATTGAAAAATAGGCCGAATAGTGGTGTGTGACACAGTGATGCAGTCGGGTGGATAATTTAAGTTTGGAGTGTTGTGTTTTTTCTGTGACAGAGGATGTTCTGCTGATGGTGAGTCTGTTCTGTGCTTCTGTTGTGTTGGAGCTGGTTCATGTTAAACTTTTCATAGATTATACGTCTGCAGTTGCACAGACTGTATATATTAATGCACATATTTTTCCTGTAGCATTTCATTGATTTGCAGCACACTCTAGTCTTTTATACAGAGCAGACAGAGAAAACAAATGATCTGCAGAGTTCTCCTCATTTTAGAGTCAAAGGGTTTTGTGGCTCTGGGTGTTTTCTTTTCTGTGGGAGACGCTCCAAACGGCTCTTTGAGTATTTAGGGTCACCAACCCCTGGTCTAGCCTAATATGAATGAAAAATGTACTGCTACTTACTCGAAAGGCTACTGGAATATTTAAAAAATATTAAATAAACATTTACTTTCTTTTAAAAAACACGTCTAACATTTATTCTAGGCTATTCATGCGATATTAAAAAATAGTGAAAAATGTAACCACTGCATTTGACATTCGGTTTCAGTCTTCGGCCAAGCGTTTAATTTTTTATTCCATTTTGGCCACAAAGTTTCATTTCGGTGCATCCCTAATCAAGTGGAAAAGAAACCGTGAGGTGAGTCAACCTGAGCCCAGCGATAATTAAGTTTTTCATGTCCAAAACACGTGTATCTGTCAGTGCAGGTGGAGTGGACTTAACATGTGCAAAGTAGACACGACAATAACAAACGATTATTCGAACAAAATAATCGACAGAATAATCGATTACTGTAATAATCGATAGCTGCAGCCCTAATCCACTTCTTACATTTTTCAGGTAATTTCCACACGTGTTCTGTGGACTGGCTCAGTGTGGACTACATTTACTTCTGTTTAGTTCTTCACTTTTGGGTCGGTCTTGTTCATATACACCATGCATCATTCACCCCAATGTTCGTCCTTTTCACCTGTGGCTTAAATACATCGTGAAGCTGATATAGACTCACATGCGCAGACAGACCCAGACTCACCTGCGCAGACAGACCCAGACTCACCTGCGCAGACAGACCCAGACTCACCTGCACAGACAGATGCTGACTCACCTGCGCAGACACAGACTCACCTGCACAGACAGACCCAGACTCACCTGTGCAGACAGACCCAGACTCACCTTCAGACAGACCCAGACTCACCTGCAGACAGACCCAGACTCACATGCGCAGACAGTCCCAGACTCACCTGCGCAGACAGTCCCAGACTCACCTGCACAGACCGACTCACCTGCAGACAGACCCAGAGTGACCTGCAGACAGACCCAGACTCACCTGCACAGACAGACCCAGACTCACCTGCGCAGGCAGACACAGACTCACCTGCGCAGACACAGACTCACCTGTGCAGACACAGACTCACCTGCACAGACAGACCCAGACTCACCTGCGCAGACACACTCACCTGCACAGACAGACCCAGATTCACCTGCGCAGGCAGACACAGACTCACCTGCGCAGACACAGACTCACCTGTGCAGACACAGACTCACCTGCACAGACAGACCCAGACTCACCTGCGCAGACACACTCACCTGCGCAGACAGACCCAGACTCACCTGCACAGACGCAGACCTAGACTTACCTGCACAGACCCAGACTCACCTGCACAGACAGACCCAGACTCACCTGCAGACAGACCCAGACTCACCTGCAGACAGACCCAGACTCACCTGCGCAGACAGACCCAGACTCACCTGCGCAGACACAGACTCACCTGCGCAGACACAGACTCACCTGCGCAGACACAGACTCACCTGTGCAGACACAGACTCACCTGCACAGACAGACCCAGACTCACCTGCGCAGACACACTCACCTGCGCAGACAGACCCAGACTCACCTGCACAGACGCAGACCTAGACTTACCTGCACAGACCCAGACTCACCTGCACAGACAGACCCAGACTCACCTGCAGACAGACCCAGACTCACCTGCGCAGACAGTCCCAGACTCACCTGCGCAGACAGTCCCAGACTCACCTGCGCAGACAGTCCCAGACTCACCTGCGCAGACAGACCCAGACTCACCTGCACAGACAGACCCAGACTCACCTGCGCAGACACAGACTCACCTGCGCAGACACAGACTCACCTGCGCAGACACAGACTCACCTGTGCAGACACAGACTCACCTGCACAGACAGACCCAGACTCACCTGCGCAGACACACTCACCTGCGCAGACAGACCCAGACTCACCTGCACAGACAGACCCAGACTCACCTGCACAGACAGACCCAGACTCACCTGCAGACAGACCCAGACTCACCTGCGCAGACAGACCCAGACTCACCTGCACCGACAGACCCAGACTCACATGCACAGACCCAGACTCACCTGCACAGGCAGACCCAGACTCACCTGCGCAGACACAGACTCACCTGCAGACAGACCCAGACTCACCTGCAGACAGACCCAGACTCACCTGCAAACAGACCCAGACTCACCTGCGCAGACAGACCCAGACTCACCTGCGCAGACACACTCACCTGCGCAGACAGACCCAGACTCACCTGCACAGACGCAGACCTAGACTTACCTGCACAGACCCAGACTCACATGCACAGACCCAGACTCACCTGCACAGGCAGACCCAGACTCACCTGCGCAGACACAGACTCACCTGCGCAGACAGACCCAGACAGACCCAAACTCACCTGCGCAAACACAGACCTAGACTCACCTGCACAGGCCCAGACTCACCTGCGCAGACACTGACCTGGACTCACCTGCACAGACACTGACCTGGACTCACCTGCGCAGACACTGACCTGGACTCACCTGCGCAGACACAGACCTGGACTCACCTGCACTGAGACTTCCTGTAACAAAAGTTCTGGAGTGATCTTTTCGTTAGAATCAGAATGAGACTTGTGTTCATCGACCCAAACGCTCTCCGAGAGATGCTGTTTTATGTTGATTTAACCTAGTGACAGGGTGAAAACGACCTCCAAGTATGACATTTTAGCTGTTTGCTTAGCTTTAACAACAACATGATGATGGAGGGGGCAGCGCTCCCACCTCACAGCAGGAGGGTTCCAGGTTAAACTCTCTGAGCTTCCTCCGGTTTCCTCCATCAGCCCAAAACACCCACCTTTGGTCAAATGAAAGTCCTTAACCTCATCTTCTCTGGATTTGCTAACGTTGCATTGTCTTTTTGTTTTTCACAGGGAACAACAGTGCACTTCTGGATTCTCAACACATGTCCCTTCCTTCTGAAAACCAAACTGTGATGGACACTTTAGAACAAAATCCTCGTCTGGACTGGCCCCAAGCAACAACCGTGAAACTGGAGCCGAAAGAGGAGCCGCTGGACACTGAACCAGAGGAGAACCTTCCCAACATGAACCAGGAAGAAGCTTGGACTTCTGGAATTTCTATGGACCAGGACACACTCAAAACTGAAGACATGGATTTTGACGACGCACAAATCAGTATAGAAATGGTGCCTAATAATCATTGCTTGCCTTCGGTCAATTCGGAAGCGGAACAAGAAGAGAACATGAAGCAAAACGGTAATTCTATAGAGTTTGAAAATCAGAGTCTCGTGAGCGAACAGGGTATGAGCTCCTACATTTGTTCAGTGTGTGGAGAAAACTACGATAATTTTAATTTATTTCAAAAACACCAGTGTTTAGAACAGTTGGACAGCGATGAGATCTAAACTGCCACCTTAAAGGGCCTATATTAAAGCTATTTTTGATTTAGTTTGTAATGTTTCCTCATCATGAACAGACCTGGAGTTGTGTTTGTTTCATTCACATGTTTTTTTCCACACCTGCCTAAAACGTTTGCACACCACTGTACACACGCTGCCTGTTTAACCTGGGTTCTCCTCTCTGAAACTCTGAACCGAAAACGTCATGTTCCACCTTGTGATGTCATGTGATAATGAGCAGGTCGTCCTCCGCACCTTCACTACAGTTATTTGGATCATTTCAGTCCTGGAATTGCAGATCTCCACTGAACGAGAGGTAAAAGGAGCCGTAATCTTGAAAACTACATTTTGACCTAAGAATGTAGACAGACACATAATAAAGGATTACTTCAACATGTGTGAATGAAACCAAACTGAAGACCAGGTGTGTTTTTGAGGAGGGAACAACATTATAATATAAGAGTCAGATTAGTGTGATATAGGACCTTTAAAGTACTTTTGTAATAATCTTTTTGATTGTGAGCCAAAGGTTCCAGGAAGCAGTGCACACGAACCACGTTTAGTTTGCGCAGTTTTTGTGTTTTTTATGTTTACGGGACATTTGCGTTGCCAGTATTTAAAGATTCACTGTGTAACTTTCCTGTTTGAGGGACTGATACTTACTTGTCACCATGGAGATGTTATTGTTTCGCCATGGTGAATTACTGCTAATCAGTTGTGTCACTTAAATCACTTGAAACTCCTCCGTTCTTACTGTGAGAGGGCTCGCCTCTCCACAGACCTGACCTTGAACTTGGACTGGTGGTGTTAACCTGTCTCCTTTGAGGTAGATAAAGCTGTAACATGTAGATGGAGACGGGTGGTGAAATCTCCACCTGAAAAGTTACATAATGCAGCTTTTAATCAAGGAAATTAAAGGGCCCATCGTCTATTTTCTGATATATGTTAAAATCTAGTTTCTTTATCCCAAACAGACCTGGGGCCGTGTTCTGTTTCATTCACACATGTTTAACACACAAACCCTGTAGATTTAAGCTGAGTTCTTCTCTCAAACAGAAAACACTGTTCCACCTTGTGATGTCATGTGCTAGTTTATGTTCATGTGGCAGTTTTAATCTGAAACCTACCACTTCATGACATCAGAGCGTTCGGGAACCGAGTAAAACTTGGTTGTTCTAAGCGAATCGTGACGACACAGTGGACGTGAGCAGCTCCAGGTCACATGTGGCGACGTGAGCAGCTCCAGGTCACATGTGGCGACGTGAGCAGCTCCAGGTCACACGTGGCGACGTGAGCAGCTCCAGGTCACGTGGCGACGTGAGCAGCTCCAGGTCACATGTGGCGACGTGAGCAGCTCCAGGTCACATGTGGCGACGTGAGCAGCTCCAGGTCACATGTGGCGACGTGAGCAGCTCCAGGTCACATATGGCGACGTGAGCAGCTCCAGGTCACATGTGGCGACGTGAGCAGCTCCAGGTCACATGTGGCGACGTGAGCAGCTCCAGGTCACATGTGGGAAAATAACATCCTGACATTTACTGTGTTTAATGTTTTCATGTTTGTCCAGCACAGTCTTCATGGATGACAAGAAAAGTTTGAAGTCTACAAAATATTACATACTGTTCTTTCAATAAAATGGGGTAGCTGGCTAAACAGAAGTTCTAAGGCTTCCACCTCCCCAGACACTTCCCTTGGTTGATTAGGGTTTGTAGGACTGGAAGGTTCTAGAATCTCATTGTTTCTAGACATTGTTGTTACGCTGTTTTTCAATGGCTCATGGAACTGTTAACCTGACCAATGGTCCGGCACTGAAGTGACCTGGGGGCTTCTGCTGGTCTCCATGGGTATAGATATTTTTAATGCCACATTGTGGAGCATTCCAATCAAGACATCTCCATGGAGACGAGCACATGGTGAAATCTCAAAAATACAGAAATGTTACACAGTAACACTTTACCTTTAACCAAGCAAATTAAAATCATGAATGTTAAGATCATGTTTGGCAGAAATTTAAAAAGGAAGGACTACCAGACTTCCCACTCCCCAGACACTTCCCTCAGACCCAAAGCTCAAAAACATCAGTGGAGTCGGCCCCATCAAACACAAACCTACAAAAACTGTGTCACTGTTTGTGCTTCAAAAAGTTTTGTTTGTGCTGCTTTAGTTTTGGAGATATGAATTATTCTTTTATCGGTCACATTAGGGTCAGCCGGGCCCCAGGACGCCTCAGAATGCTCTAAAACAACCCGAAATTGTGTTAGTCGTTTGTGCTTCGTTTGTGCTGCAGAAAGTTTTGTTTATTCGATTCTGTTCTTAAGATAGAAGTTTTATTTTTAGCTGATGACGTCCAGCCCCTCAAAATGTTAGAAAGCCTCAGAACAGGCTGAAAATGATACAAAATGTTTGTATTACGTTCATGAAATGACGTCGTATAATTTCTGGAAAAATAACAATGAATAGTTTTAGAAATGCACACAGCACAAGTGAAAACACGGCACAAAATGGCGCAGTTTTCATGTGGGTTTGTGTTTGATGGGGGAAACTTCACGCCGGAGCTCGAAACCATTGTGAGAAATGGTTGTTTTTGTTTGTTTTTAGGATTTGAAGGATCTAGAATCTCCTCAGTGCATTTTCTTTGTTTTTCAATGGCGTGTGGTACTGTTACCTTTTCGATGGACAGACACTGTACTTGATTTAATACGTTTTGTACCATACCTGTTTCGTACGTTCAGATATTAAGTGTTAACTGACTGTGAATGTGCAATGAAAAGAATGTGATAAAATCTGACTGAACTGTTCTATGACTTTGTGTTATTTATGTATTTTTATATCCTCTATTAATAGTTACATTTAAGGTTTAAGGTGTAAGTAAATGTTCTGAAACTGTGTCCTCTGCATTTGACCCATCCTTCAGTCTCTGGATTAAACCTGTCGGGAGCAGTGGGACCATCTCCAGATCTTCATCAGGACTGATTTCGCTTTTAGAGGATTAAACTGCCGCCCCAGTGACCCAGCCCCGGATAAGCGGAAGAAGATGGATGAATGGATTTGACCTACTGTGCGTGTTTTTGTGTTTGTGGTACTTTCTAGACTTGCTGTCCTATAGAAAACTGACCCATTCTACAGTGCCTCTGGATTAAACCCGTCAGGAGAAGCACCCGGGGACCCATCTCCAGCTCTAATAATAATAATAATAATAATAATCATCATCATCGTCATACATTTTATTTATTTGATGCCTTTCTGGACACCCAAGGTCGCCTTACAACAACATAAACAAGTTAAATACGATTAAAACATACAGTTAAAAGCCATAAACCATGGATTCTGGTAATGTAAGGAGTGCCTTCTGTCAGTGGATTTTTCATATTATAGGTTTATGTGGAAACTCGAAGAAACCTGCATAGACAAAGGAATAACATGCAAAAATAATAATAATAAAAACTTAGATTACACAAAGTCTCTATTTTAAATAACTACATACAATTTATTGGGTGTTAGGACTTACAGTATTTTAGTTATTAAATAGGTCTGTAACATGAATTATTATTATTATTATTATTATTATTATTATTATTGTTATTGTTATTATTATTATTATTATTATTATCATCATCACTGAATCCCTCACAGTAATAGTATTGTCAGTAGTAATGTGCAGTCGATCGTGTTAATTCTAATGAGTTTCTTCTGTGATTCCCCACATTTGAGCTGCGCGTTTTCGTCCTCATTACGGTAAAGCGCACACGGAAGAAAGAGCCGAACTCGCCACAAAAACATCGGAATCTCAGTTTACCTAGAGCCTCATTTCTGACGCTGTTTCACCTTTTCCGCAGCGCAAACACGTTCATATGCGCCTTTTCCCGTCGTACGAACTTTAATGCGCAAACATGGCGACGTGCGTGCCGTTCCAGAGCCAGTTATCGTCCATCCTGGAGGTTCTGGTGCGCTCGGCCGTGGCACAGATCTCCAAACTGGTGGATGAAAAATGCGCTTTTCTGCACCTGGAAATCTCCCGAAAGCAAAACGAGAACGAGATGCTCAAACGGAGGCTGCAGGCGGCGGAGAGCAAGAACGCGCTGTTACAGCAAGGATACGGTACAAATATGAGATATTTAGGTTATTTCAGAGTCATTACGCGGTCCTGCCGGAACTGAGTATAATGTTTACATAGTGGTCCCCCTAATACACAGACTGGAGGGGCCCTCGTGTGGTATCTCGGGTCAGTTGAACATGTTCTGATCATACACGGTCTGAGGGTGTGATGTGCTTTATGTTCACACACTGGCTGTGGTTACACTCACAATCTACTTTTTTAACATATATGATTATTTATATGAAATGTAAAGATCACTCACTGATCACTCACATCAGATTTTGGAGTTTACATGTCGTTTTAAACTATTTAAATGCCCAGAAATCCGATTCTAATCAGATTTGGGTGTGGCTGTTTCCCATGAAGTGAAATATTCTTCTACATATTCAGTCAGATGAGCTGTAATATTGGCATGAGGATAAAATAGTCTTTATAGTTTTTACTTGTTTTCCAACACATAAAATGAGATACTTTCTTCACATTAATTGCTAAGGATAGGAGCAATATTATTCAATAATTAAATACATTTCATTTCAATAAAAAGTGATTTTTTTTTATTTTTATGACAGATTTAAAACGGGGGATTCTGATTGGTTTAATGATCCATTAGACCACGACTTATTTTAATACATAACTTTAGAAATTACACATATAAACATTGTTGTATTTGGGTAAAGGGCCTTATTTGAGGGACACCCTCTGTCATTTTTTATGCAAAACAACCAAATATTTAAGGAATTATGGCCCAAAAAAGTTCCAGATTGTAGAAAAGACGTCAGCTGGGAAACGTTATCCAGTTAAAACTCTGCTGTCTGTGATAATAGTATTTTTCAGATGTGTTTGAATCTGAAATTCCTCCAAAGAAGCAGGTTAAACCTGAGTTTTCAGATCTCACTGCAGAAGCCGGAGGCCTCACGGTGACTTTAGAGTGAAGCATTTCCTGAAGGATCATCCAGGCGTTACCAAGGAGACATTTTTTATACGTGCATATGAAAGTGTTCAATATACCAGCAATGGGCACAAATGTTCTAAAACATTAAAATCTTTTCTGACATTTAGGAGGCTGTATAAGACAAAATGTTCTACTCAGATTATAAATTAAATGAAACTTTGAAATTTGAAACGTGGACAAGTACAAAAGGTTCTACAGCAAATACACCGAGTGATTCTGCAGTCATGTGCTTCAATGCACCAGGTCACCAAATTCTGCCCAAACAGCAGCTCTTGGACCAGTGTAGAAACTATCACTGCTTTCTGGAAATTCTCCGGCCATGAAATGTATCTGTAATGATAGAATCACAAATATATTACACTGGATCTGAAGTACTGTGTGTATGTTGACTTTGTGCAGCGGACAAATACCTGGAGCGCAGCATCTCTCTGGACAACAGCAGTGCGTCTGTGCAAGGAGAAATGAAGGTATTTCAGTAAATACATGTTCATTCTCCTCCAGTATTTGCAGTTTATGATCTGAATTTGTTTTTAGTTTTAGTTTAAACTCCGACTGGTTTACAATTCTCCAGCATTCACATGTGACATGAGTAAACACACACGGGGCCTGTACACTTATGATTTATATAACATTTTAACAATTACAATTTCTAAACACACATACACAATAGTTATTATTAGTTAGGACGGTCAGGTGGATAATTGATTTGTAAGTGATATTTCTGTTTTTTTCCCGTTTCTGTTCAGTTTCCAGACCTCCTGGAGAACAGCTCTGCTCCGTTCACAGTGAAAGAGGAAAGTCCAGACGATCTGTGGATCAGTGAATCTACTCACAGCTCTGGTGAGATCTCATTTAAATATTATTTTTATTTTTAAGGAGCTTCAGTGCATATTAATGGACATTTAAACCACTGTAAATATGCCAGATGCTTTGAGCTCATTTCACACTGCGGGAGGAAACCTTTATACTGTTTGACTGGTAGATAATTACATAATAAATCTCTAACTCAGGGGTCTCAAACTCAGTTTACCTGGGGGCCGCTGGAGGCAGAGTCTGGGTGAGGGTGGGCCGCATAAGGGATTCCACAAAAAAAAAGTATAAAAAAAAAGTCCTCAAATGTCATTAACAGTTTTAATGATTTCTTCTGAACATGAAGTGTCCTGAACATGAATGGAACAGTGAGTGAAAATCATGAACGGTTCTTCTGAACATGGTTCTCCTGCTCCTCCTGCCAGAGACTCACTAACCCTGGAGCTTCGACTGCTGCAATATTCTCTTTGGAGAAATCTTGTTGCCTCAGTAGACCTGCTTTAAGACTGGCACTTGGCTCTCTCATCCCCCTGGTATTTTGCACATTCCTCAGCATGTTTAGTTGAATAATGGCGTTTAACGTTGTATTCTTTGTGCACTGCAACTTCCTCTGTGCAAATAAGACATGTGGAGATGCCCCTGTGCTCAACAAAGAAATACTGCGTCTCCCACTTTTCTTGAAATTGTCTGTGCTCGTCACCAACCTTTCTCATCACTGCAGGCTTTGATGAAGACATGACTGGGGTATGACAAAATCTAATTGATTCTCCTTAGTGGCGCTCTTGTTTCACGTTTCAAACAAGAGTTTAGCTAATTGCGCACAGAGAAAGTCTTAACGCTTTGTGACGGAGCCTTAACCGGGAGAGCGCTCCGTGCGCTCTGCCGCTCTCGAGCCAGAGCGAGAGGCTCTGGTCGGGGAATGTCAGGGCAGCTACAGGTCCGTCACACGCTTCTATCTGTAACAGCAGCGGAGACGATAAACAGCCCGGTAACAGTCACCGTTCTTTTTGCGCTCGATCATGACATTTGTGGTAGAAAGTACGACAGAAGGCGACTGCTGTCTGACTGTTCATTACACGCCGTGCTGTTGTTGCCAGCGTAAAGTGCACGAAGCTGCTGTAGCTTAGCCCCGACCAGGGACGGCGGGCAGGAGCTGCTGATTGGCCCTTCGGAGGTCCACTTTCTCCGCAGGCCACACTAATATTATACTTTCATATTAAGGTGCGGGCCACAAAATATTGTACTGCGGGCCACACTTGGCCCCCGGGCCGCGAGTCTGAGACCCCTGAACTAACTAAATCTTGTCATTTTAGGTTCTTCTGTACAATTTGTGACCACCTCAACTTCCGACGGGCAGAGATTTGAAAAGAACTGTCAAATCACCCAAACAGAGGTCCCCACGCCACAGAAAAACATGGACATAAGCCACTCGTACAACCCGTCCCACCTCAGCATGAGCCAAAACTTCACCGTCAAAACGGAAAAAGAGGAGAACCAATCAGGATTCAGCCAGGACAGTTGCCAACACAGCACTGGAAAACCTCAACCAGCAAATCTGAACAACAGCGACTTTACTATGGACGAACGCAACAGCCAGCTTTGGTCTTCAATTATGGACGGAAACGAAATCGATTCCAGTTTTCCGGATTTCTCTAGCGTTGTGGACGAATATTCAAACACGTTTTCGGACCAGACCGACGCCGTGGCTAAAGCGAGCAGCGCCCACCAAGTCCAGCCGCACTGTAACGGGGTTTTCGACAGTGAATTTTCCAAGGACACGTTGCAAATGGCAAATTTTCAAGCTGGAATTTCAGACAATTTGCACAATACGCATTTACAAGAAGGAGAACGTGACGATAGATCTGTTTTAAATCAGGGAAGTGATATTTTTGAACAGAGTAGCTACAGTTCACAGCAAAACTTTCAAAATAAGACGATTTCAGCCACACGGGGCTACGCTTGCATGCAGTGTGGGAAGACTTTTGGCCGTTTGCACCAGTTCAAGTTACACCAGCAGAGTCACCGGAGAAAGAGGGCCTTCTGGTGCGCCGTTTGCGGTAAAAGTTTCATGTGTTCGTCCCATTTGAGGATTCACCATCGCACCCACACCGGAGAGAAACCTTTCGGCTGTTCAGTCTGCGGGAAGAGGTTCACGCAGCAGAGCAGCCTCAGGGTGCACCAGAGGACTCACAGCGGGGAGAGACCTTACAGCTGTTCAGACTGTGGCAAGACGTTCATTCTAATGCACCATCTGAAAAGACATAAGGTCATTCACACGTACAGCGGGTGAAGCTTTGGACCTGCAGTTAACGGCTGAGATTTTAACTGAATTTTAAATGTTCTGACAACTAAAAAGAAGGTAGTGAGGCACGTCTGCTCGTGTCCATGGAGATACTAACGCCCGGTAATGTTCCACAGTACTGTCTTAAATAAAGGAATGAGACCTTACAGCTGGTCAGACTGTGGGAGTCACACTGCTGCACCACCTGAAGAGGCAGAAGGTTATTCACACGTACATTTGGTAAAAACTCTTAACCCTTTTACCACCACAGGGATCAGCGGTGACGCCACTATTTCAAATCACCATAACTCCTCACGACTTCGTGCAGGTTTAATCAAACTGCCCCTGAAAGCTGCGAACCGGGGCTTGAAATGGGACTTGAAAGTTGAAGAAAATTCAGTTTCTTTTTGGCCTTTTCAACTTATAACACAGTTTTAGGTGTTTAATTCCCGGTACATAAGAATAGTAAATACTTGAAAGTTCCACTTCTCCTGGAAAAGATGTAAATTATGATACACATTCCATTATTATACACACAGGTCATTGTTTGACACAATTATTGACAAAAATAGACTTCAATTCAATTCAATCTATATTAAGAACACATAGGATCTGGTTCATATTAAGCAAATATGTAAAAAGAAAAAAAAACAGACACAAAAGACCAGGTGTTTCAGTAAATATAACTATAGGGTTAAAAGGGTGAAACAGGGTTTGAACTGGCAACCCTCTGGTTAATGGGTGACCGACTGTGATACTGATGCTCTTAACAAGTGCAAGGTGAATTTAACTCTGTGACTTTTCAGTTGGGGGTCTGGTAACTGCTCGTCTTCATGGAAATATTAATGCCTTGCTAGAAATGTCCCACAGTATAACATTAGAACAGCTCTACCTGATTTTTACCATCTTAAAAATGTGAAAAACAGAACTAATTGACAGAGAGACCTTACAGCTGTTCAGACTGTGGCAAGACGTTTATTCTAATGCACCATCTGAAAAGACATAAGGTCATTACACATACAGGGGGTAGATGAGGTTTGAACCGGTGACCTTCCAGCTAGTGGGCAAACACTTTACCAACTGTGACACTGATGCCCTGCCAACAAAAAATAAGGTTAACTTATGTAACTTTTCTGTTGGGGTCTGCTACCTGCGTGTCTCCATGGAGATTTTAATGCCTTGGGTGTCATGTTCCGCAGTGTGGCATTTTAGGGGCTGTACCAGATTTTGACCATCTTAAAAATGTGACAAAAAGATCTAATTGAGAGAGTTTTGCTGTCACTGTAAGGCTGAAGATGAGGTTAATGCCAGTGCTGATATCAGAGATCAGACCTTACAGCTGCTCAGGCTGTGGCCAAACCTTCTCCAGAGACATTCATACACACAGTGTGTGAACCATTAACCGACAGTGACACTGACGCCCTGAACAAGTCAAGTCAACTTGGTCTGTTTGCTGATACCTGATGTCTCCATGTCTGGCAATTTTTAGCATCTTAAAAAGGGAAAAACAGAACTAATTTTAACTTAATTTGCAGCAAAACAGTAAAAAACAAAACAAAACTGAGTTTTGCGTCACTGTAAGATTATTATTATTATTATTATTATTATTATTATTATTATTATTATTATTATTATTATTATGCATCCATTTTCTACAGCACTTTTCTGGACACGCAAAGACTCTTCACAGTTCATTCTTCATTCTCTCCACACTCAGTGGTTAAACTACTGTTGTACCACAGCTGCCCTGGGGCAGACTGACAGAAGTGAGGCTCCAGTCTGCACCATCAGCCCCTCCGACCTCCACCATCACTCACACACACGCCACTTTCACACTAGGCAATGGGTGAAGTGTCTTGCCTAAGGACACAACAGCAGTTTTTGCCCCTGCAGTCTCCAAGTACTGACCAGGCTCGGCCCTGCTGAACTTCTGAGTTCAGATGGGATCAGGCTTTGACAAGGAGGTGGGGCCAGATTAAAGAAGTTTAATGCCCTGTGGTGGAACATTTTAGGCAAAACAATAACATTTCCATGGAGACAGCTGTCTCCTGTCAGGAGGGGACCCAGATCTTTAGCTGTAGGGTCAGAATCAGACTTTACAGCTGTTCAGACTGTGGTACAACTTTTATTTTAATGCACCACCTCCAGAGGGAGGGGAGGTTTGGTCAGCCAGGGTTTGAACCGGCAGCCCTCTAGTTACCGGGTGAACTCTTACCCGACTGTGAAACTGATGCCCTAACAAGTGAGGTTAACTTAAAGGTATACTGCGTAACCTTTCTGCTTGTCACCATGGAGACGATAATGCCATGCCTTTAAATAGCATTAAATGACCTGTACCTGATTTTTACCATTTTAAAAAGTGAAAAACACCCAGACCGACACAGGAAGAACACGCAAACTCACAGAAACACCTCACATGGGAATCGAACCGGGAACCTTCTTGTTGTGAGGCCAGTCAGTTTGAATGAAATTGCTAATAGAAATAAAAGGTAATGAGGACTTTGCGTGAGCGGTGTGGGCGGGTTTTACAGTCCTGTGTCTCTGCTTCCGCCAGAAACACCAGAGAAAAGCACATTCATTCAGCTGATCCACTCAAACCAGCCGGAGTGTCTTGCCCAAGGACACAACAGTATGCAACGTCTGTAGTTGGAACTGAACTACCAAGCTTCTGGCTAGTGGTCAGATGTCTGTACCGGTGGCTGCGCCGCCTGGAGCCGTTTCTCTTCCATTTTTCTCATATTTTTTCTGTATTGAAGAACCAGAACTGTCCCGGCTGGAAACCCCCAAACCAGGAGATTTCTCAGTCAAACTTCCAGCTTTTTCTGTTTTCTGAGTGTTCATTAGTTTCTGAAGAACATGTGTATTTAAAAGTCTCTTTTTTGTCATCTGATTTGTATTTTATGTCTAAACACGTGTTGGATATTTTGAATGAACTTTTCTTTCTTACGACGACGTGTACGAATAAATAATACAAATGTGAAAGTATTGACTGTTTTTCTCCAGTATTTTAGCAAATTCAGTCTCAACGCGGTCACGGTGTATTTTGTAACTTTTCTGGTGGAGGGTCTGCTTCCTGCTCGTCTCCATGGAGATGATGCCGTCCTGTCCGGAATGTCCCGGTGTGGCATTAAACGTGTCCATCTGGCGTTTCCTCAGTAACACAGGTTGATTTAAACACTTCTTTGTGCGAGTGGAACTCGCTCCTCCGCGGATCTGACATGTGACTTGGTCCTGTGGCGTCGCCTGCCGTCTCTGTAGAGATAAAATAAGTGTAATGCCGCACTGTGGTACATTCCAGGTAACGCTGCCATGGAGAGAAGCTGGTGATGGACAACAAAAAAGTTACACAATAAACAAACTAAATAAATAAATCCATAAATAACATAACACATTTAAAGCTGCACTGTGTAACTTTTTGGTGGGGGGTCCATCACCTGCTTGTTTCTATGGATACGTCATTGCTCTGCCTGGAATGTTCCGCAGTGTGACCTTAAACAGCTCTACTTTACAGGAGGTTTTATAGCTCAAAAATCCCTAGAAAAACAGACATTCTGACTGTGAGCGGGGTCGCCTCTCCACAGATCTGACCTGTAACTCGGTCTGGTTTGGTCTCCATGAAAGCAGAAAGGTTTAATGCCGTACTGTGGAACATTCCAGACAAAACAGAATACTGAACACATAAATAAAATGTTTAAAAATGTAATAAAATAAACCATAACTTTCATCGAAGCAAATTTCCGTCACTGACGTGGAGCTGCCAGCAGAGGGCGGTGCAGGTGAAGTGTAAAACAGCCTGAGGCCCTCACACTTCCTCTTTTACAGTCACGTATCTCTTGTCTCAAAGAGGAACAGACACGGGCTTCCTTTTTCCTATAAACAGTCCAAAACCTGCTCTGTCCTGATCTCTGCTCTGAATCTCCACTGACACGAGTAAATAACACATAAGCTGCACTGTGTAACTTTCTGTGACGTATTTGTCACCATGGAGATGTTAATGATTTAGTTCAAAATCGTCTTTATTTAACTGCAAGTGTTATTTATTGCTCAAAAATGTAAAATTCTTTCTGTGAGTGCGGTCGTCTCTCCACAGATCTAACCTGTCATCTGGTTTGCGAGTCTCTGTGGAGATTCTTATGCCTAAAGTCGTACTGTGGAACATTCTAGTCACATCTCCATGGAGACAAACAGGTGACGGACCCTCGAGCAGACACACAGCGCACCTTCACTTAAAGCCGCATTGTGTAATGTTTTTTCCTGGTGGAATGTCCGTCAGATTGCTTTTCTCCACGGTGATGTTATTGGTTTATCTGGTGTTAAACCTTTCTATCGCCATGGAGACCAAACCAGACCAAGTTACAGGTCAGATCTGTGGAGAGGCGACCGCGCTCACAGTCAGAATATCTGTTTTTCTAGGGATTTTTGAGCTATAAAACCACAACTGAATAGATGTGAAGTGGAGATGTTTAATGTCACACTGAGGAACATTCCAGGCAGAGCAATGACGTATCCATAGAAACAAAGAGGTGACAGACCCCCAACCAAAAGGTTACACAGTGCAGCTTTAACGATTCTGAAACAATATTAAAACTAGTAAGTGAATGTGCACCTGGATTGTGAAAAATATCAAAAATCAGACAGATTCTAATCGATACTGAAACTAATATCCAAACGAGTCCCTCATTTTTCACAGGAGTCGATACTGAAAAGTCCCATTGACCGAACAGAAGCTTCAGAACGATCTGGAGCAGAACAAGGAGAAGAGCACAGAGACTAGACCTGGTTTAGACCTGGTTTAGACCTGGTTTAGACCTGGTTTAGACCTGGTTTAGACCTGGTTTAGACCTGGTTTAGACCTGGTTTAGACCTGGTTTAGACCTGGTTTAGACCTGGTTTAGACCTGGTTTAGACCTGGTTTTACACAGATATAAGGACACATGGGAATAGAAAAGAAAATTCTAGGATTTAATGTTGAAACTCACATTCTGTTGTCTAAAGGAAGAGTTTTCTTATCGTCTCAGAGATCATCTGGTTTTTAGCCTTAGATCATCTAAACTGGAACATTTCTCAGACTTGTACTTTATAAGTGCAGTAACTTTTCTGTTGAAGGATCCACTGGCTCCACTGTTGGGGCTTTGACTGCAATGTTCCACAGTACAGTTACTGTCTGTCTCCATGGAGACGAGCAGTGCTGATGTTCCCACCAGAAAAGTAACACGGTGAATGTTTAAAGCAACACTGTCACCTGCATGATTCCTCTCCTCCCCCTCTTCTGTCCTCTCCTCACCCCTCCTTTCCTCTCTCTCTACACTCACTCTTCTGTCCTCTCCTCACCCCTCCTTTCCTCTCTCTCTACACTCACTCTTCTGTCCTCTCCTCACCCCTCCTTTCCTCTCTCTCTACACTCACTCTTCTGTCCTCTCCTCACCCCTCCTTTCCTCTCTCTCTCTACACTCACTCTTCTGTCCTCTCCTCACCCCCTCCTTTCCTCTCTCTCTACACTCACTCTTCTGTCCTCTCCTCACCCCTCCTTTCCTCTCTCTCTACACTCACTCTTCTGTCCCTCTCCTCACCCCTCCTTTCCTCTCTCACACTCACTCTTCTGTCCTCTCCTCACCCCTCCCTTCCTCACACTCTTAACTCACTCTTCTGTCCTCTCCTCATCCCTCCTTTCCTCTCTCTCTACACTCACTCTTCTGTCCTCTCCTCACCCCTCCTTTCCTCTCTCTCTACACTCACTCTTCTGTCCTCTCCTCCCCCTCTTCTGTCCTCTCCTCACCCCTCCTTTCCTCTCTCTCTACACTCACTCTTCTGTCCTCTCCTCACCCCTCCTTTCCTCTCTCTCTACACTCACTCTTCTGTCCTCTCCTCATCCCTCCTTTCCTCTCTCTCTCTCTACACTCACTTCTTCTGTCCCTCCTCACCCCTCCTTTCCTCTCTCTCTACACTCACTCTTCTTTCCTCTCCTCACCCCTACTTTCACCTCTCTCTACACTCACTCTTCTCTCCTCTCCTCACCCCTCCTTTCCTCTCTCTCTCTACACTCACTCTTCTGTCCTCTCCTCACCCCTCCTTTCCTCTCTCTCTCTCCACTCACTCTTCTGTCCTCTCCTCACCCCTCCTTTCCTCTCTCTCTACACTCACTCTTCTGTCCTCTCCTCACCCCTCCTTTTCCTCTCTCTCTAGACTCACTCTTCTGTCCTGTCCTCATCCCTCCCTCTTTCCTCTCTCTACACTCACTCATCTGTCCTCTCCTTATCCCTCCTTTCCTCTCTACACTCACTCTTCTGTCCTCTCCTCACCCCTCCTTTCCTCTCTCTCTACACTCACTCTTCTGTCCTCTCCTCACCCCTCCTTTCCTCTCTCTCTACACTCAATCTTCTGTCCTCTCCCTCACCCCTCTATTCCTCTCTCTCTACACTCACTCTACTGTCCTCTCCTCACCACTCCTTTCCTCTCTCTCTACACTCACTCTTCTGTCCTCTCCTCACCCCTCCTTTCCTCTCTCTCTAGACTCACTCTTCTGTCCTGTCCTCATCCCTCCTTTCCTCTCTCTCTACACTCACTCATCTGTCCTCTCCTTATCCCTCCTTTCCTCTCTCTCTACACTCACTCTTCTGTCCTCTCCTCACCCCTCCTTTCCTCTCTCTCTACACTCACTCTTCTGTCCTCTCCTCACCCCTCCTTTCCTCTCTCTCTACACTCATTCTTCTGTCCTCTCCTCACCCCTCCTTTCCTCTCTCTCTACACTCACTCTTCTGTCCTCTCCTCACCCCTCCTTTCCTCTCTCTCTACACTCACTCTTCTGTCCTCTCCTCACCCCTCCTTTCCTCTCTCACTACACACACACTCTTCTGTCCTCTCCCTCACCCCCTCCTTTCCTCTCTCTCTACACTCACTCTTCTGTCCTCTCCTCACCCCTCCTTTCCTCTCTCTCTACACTCACTCTTCTGTCCTCTCCTCACCCCTCCTTTCCTCTCTCTCTACACTCACTCTTCTGTCCTCTCCTCACCCCTCCTTTCCTCTCTCTCTACACTCACTCTTCTGTCCTCTCCTCACCCCTCCTTTCCTCTCTCTCTACACTCATTCTTCTGTCCTCTCCCTCACCCCTCCTTTCCTCTCTCTCTACACTCACTCTTCTGTCCTCTCCCTCACCCCTCCTTTCCTCTCTCTCTACACTCACTCTTCTGTCCTCTCTCCTCACCCTCCTTTCCTTCCTCTCTCTCTCTCTACTCTCACTCTTCTGTCCTCTCCTCACCCCTCCTTTCCTCTCTCTCTACACTCACTCTTCTGTCCTCTCCTCACCCCTCCTTTCCTCTCTCTACACTCACTCTTCTGTCCTCTCCTCACCCCTCCTTTCCTCTCTCTCTACACTCACTCTTCTGTCCTCTCCTCATCCCTCCTTTCCTCTCTCTCTACACTCACTCTTCTGTCCTCTCCTCATCCCTCCTTTCCTCTCTCTCTACACTCACTCTTCTGTCCTCTCCTCACCCCTCCTTTCCTCTCTCTCTACACTCACTCTTCTGTCCTCTCCTCATCCCTCCTTTCCTCTCTCTCTACACTCACTCTTCTGTCCTCTCCTCCCCCTCTTCTGTCCTCTCCTCACCCCTCCTTTCCTCTCTCTCTACACTCACTCTTCTGTCCTCTCCTCACCCCTCCTTTCCTCTCTCTCTACACTCACTCTTCTGTCCTCTCCTCATCCCTCCTCTCCTCTATCTCCTCCCCTCTTCTCCTTTCTCTCTACTCCTCCCCTTCTCTTCCTCTCCTCTCCTCATCCCTCCTCCCCCCTCTTCTCCTCTCTCTACTTCTTAAACTCTTCCTCTCTTCTCCCCTCCTCTCCTCCATTTCCTCCCCTCTTCTCCTCTTTATCTACTCCACTCACTCTCCTCTCCTCTCCTCATCCCTCCTCTCCTCTATCTCCTCCCCTCTTCTCTTCCTCTCCTCCCCTCTCTCCTCCCGTTTCCTCGTGTTAGACGTAGTTTCTCTCACACCTGCAGCTCCGGGCTCTGCAGACAGGGGGCAGAGCGTTGGCCTAAATATTTCTCATGACCTCCTTCCCTTTGGCCTTGAGTCTGAGACGGCGACGTCATGGAAACGGCAGAACTGAAAACAAAACACACTCCGAGATAAAACAATGTCAAACCGACTGTGAGAATGAAAAGATTATCGCGTAAGAAAGCTGCAGCGAGGACTTGCAATTCAGAATTGTATATTTTTAATTTGATTGTTATTAAAGGTGTTCTGACGTTCTGGAGGCAGCACGTCTCCTGCATCAAGGCCGACAACAGATTCTGTCCATGAAGAATTTATCCACAACCATCGAGGGAAGAAAGACCAAAACTTAAAGGAAACAACGACGAGCATCAGTGAAACGACTGAGCAGCACTAACGTTCTGGTCCTGAAGAAAACAGAAGGAACTTGTTCACTCAAACTGATTCTAGAATTAAAATAAAAAAAATAGATTTTGTGACGTCGATATTATCACAGGCAGAGATTTGTGCAGTTTAAAGTGTCGACATTTAACCTGTGAACATTTAAAGCCGTTAACCTGCACAAATCGCTCAGTCTGTGCTGATATATCTACCACTTCATGACATCACAAGGTGGAAAAGAGCATTTTGAGCTGTAATGATGTAATACTCAGACGTGTGAATGAAAAAGAAACGACTCCAGGAGTGTTTTTGAGGAGGAAACATTAGAACAGGTCTTCAAGCTCACGAGGGTCCATTTTGTGTAGTACAGGAGCTTTAAACGTTGGACGACAAAACCTTTCACGTCTCATCAGTGTTTTATCCCGTTTGAGTTTGTAGATTAATCAACCGGAAACAGGAGGCTTAATATGCATCAGGTTTGTGGAGAGGCAAGCCTGCTCACAGCAAAGGCCTCTTCATACTCCATAAGAACACAATAAACACACCCACAAAATAAAACACACTTTTATTTCCTTTGACTCTAAAGTTACAGACGGCTGCTTTGAGTTTGTTTCACCGTTATTCACAGGCTGGTGGTTCAGTCCTGGCTCCTGTCAATATTTATCATATGTCTAAAGTTGCACTGTGCATCTTTTCTTGTCTGGAATGTTCCATGGTATGACATTAAGCACATTTATCTAGCATTTCTTCACTCAGAAATATGATGAAAACCAAAAAAGGATCTGCGCCTTGTCTTTGATCTGTGTATTGCAGAAAGTGGAACCACTGAGAAAAGAACGAGGCGACAAGACTCATGCCAAAAAGTGTATGTTAAGGCCGAAACATGTTAGTAATCGCACAGATTACACCTGGATTAGTAATCAAACAGATTACACCTGGATTAGTAATCGCACAGATTACACCTGGATTAGTAATCAAACAGATTACACCTGGATTAATGATCAAACAGATTACATTTGGATTAGTAATCAAACAGATTACACCTGGATTAATGATCAAACAGATTACACCTGGATTAGTAATCGCACAGATTACACCTGGATTAATAATAAAACAGATTACACCTGGATTAGTAATCGCACAGATTACACCTGGATTAGTAATCGCACAGATTACACCTGGATTAGTAATCGCACAGATTACACCTGGATTAGTAATCGCACAGATTACACCTGGATTAGTAATCGCACAGATTACACCTGGATTAGTAATCGCACAGATTACACCTGGATTAGTAATCGCACAGATTACACCTGGATTAATAATAGAACAGATTACACCTGGATTATTAATCTCACAGATTACACCTGGATTAATAATAAAACAGATTACACCTGGATTAATAATAAAACAGATTACACCTGGATTAGTAATCGCACAGATTACACCTGGATTAGTAATCGCACAGATTACACCTGGATTAGTAATCGCACAGATTACACCTGCACATAGGGGAGGGGACAGGGAGAAGAGATTTCACCTTTAAAACAGTCTGTCCTTTAGGTATGAATGAGGATCTTTTTCTGTCTTGCTTCCTATAAGTCTTGACAAGTTAGAATGACTTCTTTTTGTTTTTGATGTTATATAATATATATATTATATATATGAATAGATGATATATTATATATATTATTTGCATGAATTTGGTGTATTATATGGGTGCATAGTGTGATGTTTGGGAAGTGTATCTATTGATTTTTATCCTGATGAAACTATCCAGATGTGACTGTTTCCATCCTACACGTCACCCTATATAAGAACTGGAACTGGTTTGCGTGCGCCTCCTACTGGAGGCATTGAGAATGGACCCGAAACATCTGACTTTACTCCAGTGCATGTCTACAGACTTGTTTGTCATGTTTCGGCCTGAACACACACTTTTTGGCACGAGTCTTGTGTGCGCCTCAGTGGATTCACTCAAAAATACAAATCATTCCTTCTGTGAATAGGGGCGACTCTCCGCAGATCTGACCTGTAATGCAGTGTAGTGTTTAGTGCTGTAACCTGCTCGTCTCCCCCGTGATACGTTATAGTTTATGTTTCCATGGAGACAAGCAGGTAAACAAGGCCTAATAACAGACGTGCTTTATGGAAAATGTGCTCTGAGATTCCTGTTCTGCACTGAAGTCTGTGTAACCAGGTGTTTGTACAGGAGACAGCAGAGCCCTGAGGTAAACTCAGCCATCTCAATTATACAGATTAGTCCATGAAGGATGTGTCTGCACAGGCTGAGGCTCCGTGTTTAAACTGAAGTTATCAGGGACTGTGATGCTTTGGTTCAGAGAAGAAAAACAAAAGACAGAGATCAGATTTGAGTCGTGCAAGAGAAGTGTCTGTGAAAAGCTTGTAAAAATATTTGGTTTATGTTCTGTACCAGGAAAGAACAGCTCACTCTCCCACAGTGAACTATAAATACTACACTCATTTATTTCATTCTTCTTATCTACAAATCTGTATATTTGTGCCTTTTACTTGACTCTAGTCTTTTGTTATTTTTACTTTAATTATCATCAGCATTTTTATTTGAATATTTAACCTGTTTTATCTTTATCACATTATATCACCGCACAGGCAGAACTAGCTTCTCTATGAACTGAAATCCAGGACGACGTGGGTCCACCCTCCTGTGGGCTCACCCTCCTGTGGGTCCACCCTCCTGTGGGCACAGAGGAGTGGACGGTGAACAGCTGCCCCCACGACCCACCCGGATAAAGAGGAAGAAAATGATGGACAGTCCGAACTCTGCTGTTATCAATGTCATTCAGACAGTGAGGGACGAAACTACACTGGCCTATGTGAAACCTACAGTGCTCTAACCAGGTCTGAACCAGGACCAAACCAGGTCTAAACCAGGACTAAACCAGCTCTAAACCAGGACTAAACCAGCTCTAAACCAGGACTAAACCTGCTCTAAACCAGGACCAATCCAGGTCTAAACCAGGTCTAAACCAGGACTAAACCAGCTCTAAACCAGGACTAAACCAGGTCTAAACCAGGACTAAACCAGCTCTAAACCAGGACTAAACCAGCTCTAAACCAGGACTAAACCTGCTCTAAACCAGGACCAATCCAGGACTAAACCAGCTCTAAACCAGGACTAAACCAGCTCTAAACCAGGACTAAACCAGCTCTAAACCAGGACTAAACCTGCTCTAAACCAGGACCAATCCAGGTCTAAACCAGGTCTGAACCAGGACTAAACCAGGACTAAACCAGCTCTAAACCAGGACTAAACCTGCTCTAAACCAGGACCAATCCAGGTCTAAACCAGGTCTAAACCAGGACTAAACCAGCTCTAAACCAGGACTAAACCAGGTCTAAACCAGGACTAAACCAGCTCTAAACCAGGACTAAACCTGCTCTAAACCAGGACCAATCCAGGACTAAACCAGCTCTAAACCAGGACTAAACCAGCTCTAAACCAGGACTAAACCAGCTCTAAACCAGGACTAAACCTGCTCTAAACCAGGACCAATCCAGGTCTAAACCAGGTCTGAACCAGGACTAAACCAGGACTAAACCAGCTCTAAACCAGGACAAACCAGCTCTAAACCAGGACTAAACCAGCTCTAAACCAGGACTAAACCAGGACTAAACCAGCTCTAAACCAGGACTAAACCAGCTCTAAACCAGGACTAAACCAGCTCTAAACCAAGACTAAACCAGCTCTAAACCAGGACTAAACCAGCTCTAAACCAGGACTAAACCAGGACTAAACCAGGACTAAACCAGCTCTAAACCAGGACTAAACCAGCTCTAAACCAGGACTAAACCTGCTCTAAACCAGGACTAAACCTGCTCTAAACCAGGACTAAACCTGCTCTAAACCAGGACCAATCCAGGTCTAAACCAGGTCTAAACCAGGACTAAACCAGCTCTAAACCAGGACTAAACCAGGTCTAAACCAGGACTAAACCAGCTCTAAACCAGGACTAAACCAGCTCTAAACCAGGACTAAACCTGCTCTAAACCAGGACCAATCCAGGACTAAACCAGCTCTAAACCAGGACTAAACCAGCTCTAAACCAGGACTAAACCTGCTCTAAACCAGGACCAATCCAGGTCTAAACCAGGTCTGAACCAGGACTAAACCAGGACTAAACCAGCTCTAAACCAGGACTAAACCTGCTCTAAACCAGGACCAATCCAGGTCTAAACCAGGTCTAAACCAGGACTAAACCAGCTCTAAACCAGGACTAAACCAGGTCTAAACCAGGACTAAACCAGCTCTAAACCAGGACTAAACCTGCTCTAAACCAGGACCAATCCAGGACTAAACCAGCTCTAAACCAGGACTAAACCAGCTCTAAACCAGGACTAAACCAGCTCTAAACCAGGACTAAACCTGCTCTAAACCAGGACCAATCCAGGTCTAAACCAGGTCTGAACCAGGACTAAACCAGGACTAAACCAGCTCTAAACCAGGACTAAACCAGCTCTAAACCAGGACTAAACCAGCTCTAAACCAGGACTAAACCAGGACTAAACCAGCTCTAAACCAGGACTAAACCAGCTCTAAACCAGGACTAAACCAGCTCTAAACCAGGACTAAACCAGCTCTAAACCAGGACTAAACCAGCTCTAAACCAGGACTAAACCAGGACTAAACCAGGACTAAACCAGCTCTAAACCAGGACTAAACCAGGACTAAACCAGCTCTAAACCAGGACTAAACCAGCTCTAAACCAGGACTAAACCAGCACTAAACCAGGACTAAACCAGGACTAAACCAGCTCTAAACCAGGACTAAACCAGCTCTAAACCAGGACTAAACCAGCTCTAAACCAGGACTAAACCAGGACTAAACCAGCACTAAACCAGGACTAAACCAGGACTAAACCAGCTCTAAACCAGGACTAAACCAGCTCTAAACCAGGACTAAACCAGGACTAAACCAGGACTAAACCAGCTCTAAACCAGGACTAAACCAGGACTAAACCAGCTCTATACCAGGATTAAACCAGCTCTAAACCAGGACTAAACCAGCTCTAAACCAGGACTAAACCAGCTCTAAACCAGGACTAAACCAGGACTAAAACAGCTCTAAATGAGAACTAAACCAGGACTAAACCAGCTCTAAACCAGGACTAAACCAGCTCTAAACCAGGACTAAACCAGGACTAAACCAGCTCTAAACCAGGACTAAACCAGCTCTAAACCAGGACTAAACCAGGACTAAACCAGATCTAAACCAGGACTAAACCAGCTCTAAACCAGGACTAAACCAGGACTAAACCAGCTCTAAACCAGGACTAAACCAGCTCTAAACCAGGACTAAACCAGGACTAAACCAGCTCTAAACCAGGACTAAACCTGCTCTAAACCAGGACCAATCCAGGACTAAACCAGCTCTAAACCAGGACTAAACCAGCTCTAAACCAGGACTAAACCAGCTCTAAACCAGGACTAAACCTGCTCTAAACCAGGACCAATCCAGGTCTAAACCAGGTCTGAACCAGGACTAAACCAGGACTAAACCAGCTCTAAACCAGGACAAACCAGCTCTAAACCAGGACTAAACCAGCTCTAAACCAGGACTAAACCAGGACTAAACCAGCTCTAAACCAGGACTAAACCAGCTCTAAACCAGGACTAAACCAGCTCTAAACCAAGACTAAACCAGCTCTAAACCAGGACTAAACCAGCTCTAAACCAGGACTAAACCAGGACTAAACCAGGACTAAACCAGCTCTAAACCAGGACTAAACCAGGACTAAACCAGCTCTAAACCAGGACTAAACCAGCTCTAAACCAGGACTAAACCAGCACTAAACCAGGACTAAACCAGGACTAAACCAGCTCTAAACCAGGACTAAACCAGCTCTAAACCAGGACTAAACCAGCTCTAAACCAGGACTAAACCAGGACTAAACCAGCACTAAACCAGGACTAAACCAGGACTAAACCAGCTCTAAACCAGGACTAAACCAGCTCTAAACCAGGACTAAACCAGGACTAAACCAGGACTAAACCAGCTCTAAACCAGGACTAAACCAGGACTAAACCAGCTCTATACCAGGATTAAACCAGCTCTAAACCAGGACTAAACCAGCTCTAAACCAGGACTAAACCAGCTCTAAACCAGGACTAAACCAGGACTAAAACAGCTCTAAATGAGAACTAAACCAGGACTAAACCAGCTCTAAACCAGGACTAAACCAGCTCTAAACCAGGACTAAACCAGGACTAAACCAGCTCTAAACCAGGACTAAACCAGCTCTAAACCAGGACTAAACCAGGACTAAACCAGATCTAAACCAGGACTAAACCAGCTCTAAACCAGGACTAAACCAGGACTAAACCAGCTCTAAACCAGGACTAAACCAGCTCTAAACCAGGACTAAACCAGGACTAAACCAGCTCTAAACCAGGACTAAACCTGCTCTAAACCAGGACCAATCCAGGTCTAAACCAGGTCTAAACCAGGACTAAACCAGCTCTAAACCAGGACTAAACCAGGTCTAAACCAGGACTAAACCAGCTCTAAACCAGGACTAAACCTGCTCTAAACCAGGACCAATCCAGGACTAAACCAGCTCTAAACCAGGACTAAACCAGCTCTAAACCAGGACTAAACCAGCTCTAAACCAGGACTAAACCTGCTCTAAACCAGGACCAATCCAGGTCTAAACCAGGTCTGAACCAGGACTAAACCAGGACTAAACCAGCTCTAAACCAGGACAAACCAGCTCTAAACCAGGACTAAACCAGCTCTAAACCAGGACTAAACCAGGACTAAACCAGCTCTAAACCAGGACTAAACCAGCTCTAAACCAGGACTAAACCAGCTCTAAACCAAGACTAAACCAGCTCTAAACCAGGACTAAACCAGCTCTAAACCAGGACTAAACCAGGACTAAACCAGGACTAAACCAGCTCTAAACCAGGACTAAACCAGCTCTAAACCAGGACTAAACCTGCTCTAAACCAGGACTAAACCTGCTCTAAACCAGGACTAAACCTGCTCTAAACCAGGACCAATCCAGGTCTAAACCAGGTCTAAACCAGGACTAAACCAGCTCTAAACCAGGACTAAACCAGGTCTAAACCAGGACTAAACCAGCTCTAAACCAGGACTAAACCAGCTCTAAACCAGGACTAAACCTGCTCTAAACCAGGACCAATCCAGGACTAAACCAGCTCTAAACCAGGACTAAACCAGCTCTAAACCAGGACTAAACCAGCTCTAAACCAGGACTAAACCAGCTCTAAACCAGGACTAATCCAGGTCTAAACCAGGACTTAACCAGGACTAAACCAGGACTAAACCAGCTCTAAACCAGGACTAAACCTGCTCTAAACCAGGACCAATCCAGGTCTAAACCAGGTCTAAACCAGGACTAAACCAGCTCTAAACCAGGACTAAACCAGGTCTAAACCAGGACTAAACCAGCTCTAAACCAGGACTAAACCTGCTCTAAACCAGGACCAATCCAGGACTAAACCAGCTCTAAACCAGGACTAAACCAGCTCTAAACCAGGACTAAACCAGCTCTAAACCAGGACTAAACCTGCTCTAAACCAGGACCAATCCAGGTCTAAACCAGGTCTGAACCAGGACTAAACCAGGACTAAACCAGCTCTAAACCAGGACTAAACCAGCTCTAAACCAGGACTAAACCAGCTCTAAACCAGGACTAAACCAGGACTAAACCAGCTCTAAACCAGGACTAAACCAGCTCTAAACCAGGACTAAACCAGCTCTAAACCAGGACTAAACCAGCTCTAAACCAGCTCTAAACCAGGACTAAACCAGGACTAAACCAGGACTAAACCAGCTCTAAACCAGGACTAAACCAGGACTAAACCAGCTCTAAACCAGGACTAAACCAGCTCTAAACCAGGACTAAACCAGCTCTAAACCAGGACTAAACCAGGACTAAACCAGCTCTAAACCAGGACTAAACCAGCTCTAAACCAGGACTAAACCAGCTCTAAACCAGGACTAAACCAGGACTAAACCAGCTCTAAACCAGGACTAAACCAGGACTAAACCAGCTCTAAACCAGGACTAAACCAGCTCTAAACCAGGACTAAACCAGGACTAAACCAGGACTAAACCAGCTCTAAACCAGGACTAAACCAGGACTAAACCAGCTCTAAACCAGGACTAAACCAGCTCTAAACCAGGACTAAACCAGCTCTAAACCAGGACTAAACCAGCTCTAAACCAGGACTAAACCAGGACTAAAACAGCTCTAAATGAGAACTAAACCAGGACTAAACCAGCTCTAAACCAGCTCTAAACCAGGACTAAACCAGGACTAAACCAGCTCTAAACCAGCTCTAAACCAGGACTAAACCAGCTCTAAACCAGGACTAAACCAGGACTAAACCAGCTCTAAACCAGGACTAAACCAGCTCTAAACCAGGACTAAACCAGGACTAAACCAGCTCTAAACCAGGACTAAACCAGCTCTAAACCAGGACTAAACCAGGACTAAACCAGCTCTAAACCAGGACTAAACCAGGACTAAACCAGCTCTAAACCAGCTCTAAACCAGGACTAAACCAGCTCTAAACCAGCTCTAAACCAGGACTAAACCAGCTCTAAACCAGGACTAAACCAGCTCTAAACTAGGTCTAACCAGGACTAAACTAAGTATTAACCAGGTCTATATATTTTGTTCACACAGTAAGACCAAAAGTACAGAAGTATTATACAGTATTGTGTTCAACAAACCAGAGTTTTCTTATCGTAGCTGAATTTTCTCTCCATGATTCTAAAGTTAAAATTCAGAATAAAACATGTTTAACCTCTTTTCTTTTGATCATATTACAGAACCTTCCGGCTCTAATTGTGCCGTTATCAGTTCCATGCAAACAGTGAGGCACAAAACTAAACTGGCCTATCTTAAACCAACAGTGCAAATCTTTACACGACACAGGAAACAGTTCAGAAATGTCCGGCAGACTGGCATTATTTTTCAAGTAGTTTTTATTTTTGCAGTTTTAGGTCCGTTCATAAAACCACTTTGAACAGTTTTCAGTAACAGTAATTCTGAAGGATTTCACAGGTCCTCGTTTTGGTCCAGAATAATTCAGCACGTCATAACATTACACATTTTAATATCTGCACTTAAATAACTAACAATAATATACAAATTTATCAATCTAAAAGTGCCATTACTACTTTAAAGGTACAATGTGTCATGTTTTTTCTATATTGCACCTCCAGGAATGTTCCACAGTATGGCATTAAACATGTCTATCTTGCCTTCCTTCATACTGATGTCTTTATTATACTAAAACAATACCTGATATATGCACCTGTACCTGTTACTTGACCCTGTGATGGTTTCCATAACGATATACACGTTTAAAGCCATACAATGGAACATAGCAGCAACTGCATCTCCATGGAGACAAGCAGCCGGCAGACCCTCCACCACAGCTTTAAGCCTAAATTGGTCCAATCCGTCCCTTTAAGTTACTCACACTATTAAAAAATACAAAAGCCTTAAATATCTATATTAACTATAGTCTTAAGTTATTAAGTTAAGGAATAAAATATGTAAACAATACGAAACTAAAAATCGACAACTTGAGCAACTGGAAGGAGTGGAAAAAAATCAGAAGTACAACTGAATGTTAAGACAGAAAATGTGTGTTAAGTACATTTGTGGATGGAAGTTCAACTGTGATAAAAGTTCGACTTAAATAAGCTTCAGGTTCACACAATCGGAGCATAAAGTAAAGGACTGAACTCAGAACGTTTCACTTTTACCCTTTTGACAAGTTAAGATTTTTTTTGTATTAGTCCATTTGTTTGAGGAGCCGTTTAACCACACATTTGTAACATGATTTTGAGTTGTTTTTTGGTTTTTTTTGGCTGTTTCAATGTATTTTCTTATGTAATAAAGATGAATAATATTGGAGTACAAAACCTTCACCCAGTAAGTCCACTTCTGTGTGAAAGAATGGACTTTATCTAGTTAGAATAATAGTTTTCAAACCGGTCCAAATAGGGCTGTCAAACATGTACGACCCGAACAATACTAGAAATAACCACATCATAAAATTACTGAAATAAATGATGACCAATGGGCTTAAACCACATTCACGTCACAGAACCAGCAGACGTTTGGAAACATGCAGATGACGACTTTCTTTGGCCTCTGCTTTTCCTCTTTACCTCTGACCAAATCTGGGAAAAGTGAGAAAACGGCCTGGTTTTCTTCATCTAGATGTCATTGTATTCTTTCCTTTTATAAATGTGTATTTCATAATTTGTCTAATTTAAAAAAAAGACTGTAGACTGTAGATTGTAGATTGCAGTCATTGTAGTGTTTTGTTCTGTTCGGCAGATCAGCAGGTTCATAACCAGCTGCCTGTAAGTGACGAAAATTAATGAATTAATCTTTGCGTTTATACAGCACCTTTCATGACACTCAAAGCTCTTCACACTTCATTCTTCATTCTCTCCACACTCTGTGGTTAAACTACTGTTGTAGCCACAGCTGCCCTGGGGCAGACTGACAGAAGTGAGGCTCCAATCTGCACCATCAGCCCCTCTGACCTCCACCATCACTCACACACACACCACTTTCACACTAGGCAATGTGGGTGAAGTGTCTTGCCTAAGGACACAATGACAGTTTTCTGTGACTGGCGCCCCCCTGTGGCACCTGGAATTCCCAGTGTCTCCCATCCAAGTACTGACCAGGCCCTGCTGAGCTGCTGAGATCTGAGGAGATCAGGATTTGACGAGGAGGTACGGACACACAAATGTGATTAGAGTGAGATTAGTGTGAAGACGCTGCTGCTGCTGAATCCACGGTTTTATCACATCTCCAGTGTCGGGAAATACACCGGAAGTCGTCATCCACAGGTTTCCAAACGTGTGGTAAGCATGAATAGAGCCCATTAGTGGTTCAAGAGAGCAGACGATAATACCAGATACAATACTGCTCGTTTGGATTTAAAAGTGCATATTTTTTATCATGATGGTTACAGTATTAGTATCAAGGTGTTTCGGTTTTGTACGTTTGCTATTTTACCTGCTGTTCAGTACTTTGGATCAAAATAGTTTGAAGTTTGACTATAGTGACTCCTCGATTCTGAAATATGTCAGAAGAGTCGTCCATATTTACAGCTGCTGTTCTTTGTTGTATTTTGTGATAACAGATGATTAATGGACTTGGGTTATGGCTTCTGTTATATGATGTACAGTGTATATTGTGTTATATATTGTGTTATGTGGACATCTCCTGTGGCTCACGTTTGGACTGACCGAGTGTGCAGAGGCTGTGTATGGCAGCGGCACACAGAGAGAACCTATATTTCTACCTTTTATGATTTCCTATTACACTGTTGCTCTTTGTTATTATGAGATATTGTGTTTGTGAGCTGCTGTGAACAAACATTTCACTTGTGGATCAATAAAGTTTGTCTAAATCTAAAGCCCTATTTGCACAGGATTATTTTTTACCAGTGGACGTTTGGTGATTTGTAATAGTCGTGGAGGACGCCTGAGATCTTAATCCACGCGCGTGTGTTTGGCCGTGTTTAGAATTTGTAAAGTAAAAGTTTGTCCGTAAATGACCTACTATATTTGGCCAAACGCAGACATCCGGGGATGATACCGGTCCTGTACGAAGTGTTTGTTATAGTGTTTGTAACTGCGCCTTTTCTCCTTCTTTTCTTTTGTTTACGGACTTGGCTTATCCTGTGTGAATGTGCCACAATAACACAGAGGCGGGGCGGCCTTTTGCAAACACCACACACGTCCTCAGGTTGTATTTATCCTGTGCAAACAGGGCTGAAGTCTACAAAAATCTAACTTGTCAAAACGCTCAAAGCCCCGTTCTGAACTGTGCCCCGTTAGCGTCGGTTTCGCCGGCGTTTCTCAGCAGCAGTTGTTGTTCGTCTCGATGCGTCCGACCAAAGTGGACACGAGTTTCTCGAGCTGCTTGGCGCGCAGTCGTCCCGTCTCCAGAACCTCCTCGTGATTGGCTCTCTCCTCCGAGTCGTAATCCATCACGGCTTTGTTACTGATCAGAGACAGAGCGAAGCAGCGCATCCCGGCGTGACGGGCCACGATCACCTCATGGGCCGTGCTCATGCCTGAAGAAAACACACGTTTATTTAACATGACGCGGCATATTTAAAGCTGCACTGTGGAACTTGCTTTTCCGCCGTGGAGATGTTATTGATTCGTCTGGAATGTTTTACAGTATGGCATTTCTTTCATGACCTTTCTGTCTTCGACCAAACCAGACCAAGTTCCAGGTCAGATCTGTGAGGAGGCGACCCCGCTCACAGTCAGAATGCCTGTTTTTTGAAGTATTTTTGAGCCATAAAAACACCTGTAATGTCATTTACTGTGGAAAATTCCAGGCAGAGCAATGACATCTCCATAGAAACAAGAAGGTTAAAAAGTTACACAATGCACCTGGGCTACTTCTATCCACCAATAATATTCTATACAGACGGAGATAACTTAAATGAATATTGTTCAAATGCAGATTTATGTTGTAATACAAAGCTCCAGGCCAGGGGTCTCCAACCTTTTTCCTCCAGTGAGCTCCTTTTACAAACTAAACTGCCAGAGAGCGACTGGTTTTAGCGATCACAAGAAATTGAGTAGATTTAAGTGCTTAAAAGAGGTCAGTTAGATGCCTATAAAACATAAACCATTATCTGTTTATTAGTGCATCTAAATAACACATGCACAATGGTAAAAGGCATTTAATTAATCACATTTTGGCAACACTGTAGTTTAGGGACCACATATTAAGAGCTCACTATATTGTAATTGGTATGCTAATTAGCTGTTACTTAGCTATTAGTTGGCATTAATTAAACACTTATTAATGCTTATTAAGATTTCCGCGCATGCACAAAAAAAAAACTCTATTGTAATTTCCACTACTTTAAAGGGAAAAAAATAATTAATGGGTTCGTACTCACAAAATATGATTTATAAATACTAACAGACGTAATTACCGTATTTTCCGGACTATAAGCCAAAAAATGCACAATGAAGAAGAAAATAAACATATATAAGTCGCACTGGACTAGAAGTCATATTTTTGGGAAGGAAATCAGAGGCCAAGAACAGACATTTCAACACTTCAAAGTGTCGACCTCGGTGTGGAAGTCGAGAGGCGGTTGCGTTACATGAGGCGGTAACAGCTTTTTTTCCCTTTGTTGCAGTTTGAGTTTCCTCCACTTTTAACCCGTCTCTTACAAGTTTCTCTCTCACTCCAAACTTTCTTTCTGCTGCTCAATTACTGTTTTCAGTTGCAGATTTCACGACTTGCAGCTTGTAATTTGCAGATTATGATTTTCTTTTTGGGGGCATTTGTGTTCAGTCTTTCTCCGTTGTCTTTATAAGTTGATGTTTAACCTTTAAATTTTCAGTGGTGCAGGAGTAATGGGGGCAGCAGACACTGGCACGCAAGTTTAGAGCGCCCCCTCGTGGCTGTCAGTGTGGCAATAACTAACATGTGAAATGATATATTTTAATATATAAGTCGCACCTGAGTATAAGTCACAGGACCAAACAAACCAGGAAAAAAGGGTGACTTATAGTCTGAAAAATAGGGTAAGCACTTATTATGCACTTTACTATTAACTAGCTATTAATATGTGGTCCTAAATCTAGAGTGTTGACCAAATTTGACTTATTCAGCACAATAGATAGAATTCAGAAAGCCCTTGGGGTATAGATACTTGGACGGGGGTGGAGAGCTACTGGGAGCTCCAGGCTGCTACAGCTACAGGTTGGAGACCCCTGCTCTAGGGTCTAGTACCTGTAGATATCATCATGTATTGTTATTACACATACACAGTTATTAACACAAAAAAACACACATACACCTGCTTGTCTCCAGGAAGACTGTACTGCTTTGCCTAATATTCCATATTCCAGTAAAGTATGGGATTAAATTATGTTATGTTTTTTCAAGATATATTTGAAAAAAAAAGTATATTTTTTGTTTTAGATCAGTTGAATGTCATGCTGTTGAACAGACAAAGCTAAAACATGCTGCTGGCAGACCTCCCCCTCCCACCCCACTCAAAAAGTTACATAGCACACCTTTAATGTAAGTATGTTTGAATGAGAAAAAACAAAACCATTCTAACAAATAAGTTGGATAAATATCTGTCTTAACTCACCCACAGCGTCGGCCCCGAGCCTGTTCAACATGCGGCACTCGGCGATGGTTTCGAAGGACGGCCCCCCCAGCACACAGTACACGCCCTCTCTCAGGAAGTCACTGAACCCGAGCTCCGCCCCCACCGCCAGAGCCAACCGACGCAGCTCCCGGTCGTATGCGTCCGACATGCACGGGAATCGAACCCCAAACCTGAAACGTACAGCAAAGAACAGTCAGTGGGATCACAGATATTAAAGTGACTGCGCCTGATTTTCCCCCCTATATTTGAACAATCTGACTTGCTTATAAGCAACTCTTGAGATCAAACTGAGCCTGCTGAGCGCTCATCAAATTATGAAGCGTTTTATTGTCAGGAATTGCGCTGTTAACATGCTAGTTGTTGTTAGCATTATCACAACGGCTTCTGAAAGTTGTGGGAAAGGTTTAAAAACTCATCATGGTGAGTAATGAGGACACTCTGAATGCAGAAGAGAGGAAGAACTTTGAACCACTGCAACCTGTTTACAATGATCTACAGCACCTTTAAAGTACAATCTGGATGGTCCTAAATGGTTGGCAAATTCACAAGAAATGTTTGTTTACTCCTAGAATGGCTTAGTTATTGACTTTTAATGACACAACAGAATATTTTCCAAGTTAAAATCAAACGTCCCACAGTTGTCGTTATCAAACCCCTTTGTGGGCTTGGCTTTAGTAAGTGTTTAAGTGCAGAGTCACGAGTAAAGACGCTTCACACCACAGTTCAAATATTTACACAGGCTCATTTAATGGACTTCATGTGAGATCATCTAATAGTCAAGTTTAAATGGTGACTAAATCAATGTTAGAACCAAATGACCATAAAGTGTGACTAAACCAGAACAAACCGTGGTCTAAACACGACTCCGCTGCTCTTTCAGTGTATTTGTTTGTTTGGTTTCAACGAGGTCGTTCCCGCTAGCGTTAGCAACAGGTTGATTTACAGCTTTGTTGCTAAGCGCCCACCCCTCGTCAAACCAGCAGTGCGGGATGGTTTGTACCTTCAACACCTCAGTCCTGATTGGCTCTTTAGTTTGGCTATTTCCAAATATGGTCCCTGGGTGCAGATTAGCTGCTATAACTGCTACCCTCGATGAGCTTTAGTTGACTGGAGCAGAACACTATGGGTGACCTCACACTCCCTGAGTTCACTTCTTCTTCTGTGAACCAAAGTCTGAGTGCTGCACATGAACTGGGCTTTTCTGCAGTCACTGTGCTTCTCTTCATCCTCCTTCCCTTTGTTTCTCTCTCCTCCTTTTCACTCCACTCTCTTTTTCCTCTCTTATCTCCCCTTCCCTCTCTCTTCCCCTCTGTCTCTCTCCTTTTTCAATCATTCCCCCCTTCCTCTCTCTTCCTCCCTTCCTCTCTCTTCCTCTCCTCCCTCTCTTTTTCCTCCCTCCCTCGCTCTGTTCCTCCCTCTTTCTTCTTCTCCTCCATCCCTCTCTCTTCCTCTCTCCCTCCATCCCTTGTTCTTCCGCCCTCCTCCCCTCATACCTGTCCTCGTTGTGTCCACACAGGGGGTTGACTCCAGCGAATCCGGGCATGTTGATGTGGTCTTTAATGACCATGACGTCTCCCACTTTAAAGTCCTGGTTCAGGCCTCCGGCGGCGTTGGTCATGATCATGGTCTGGACGCCCATCAGCTTGAACACGCGCATGGGGAGGGTGATCTGCAACCAAAGGACGACTTAGAACCCAACAGGCCAGCTCACCTGCGCCGCTGAACAAGTCGCTCTCAAATAACGGTCACGAGCTTAGACAGTTTTCAGTGTGTCACTCTCACCTTTTTGTTGAAAATCATGTTGAAAATGTGCTGTTTATCCATTTCCATCCATTTTGTGTGTTTTTTTTAGTTCTCAGCCTAAAAACGTGTTCGCAACGGTCTGCTAATGTGTGCACTGAATCACCATGGTAACTGATGAACATTCCGCCATAAACATACATGTAGAACACCCCCAGCGTGGTCACCGCAAATTATGAGTACGCTCCAAGACATAGGCTGTGTACAGACTGCAGCCTGAAGTGACCCAAATCTGATTTTTTTCCACCTCTTTGTGACCTGGATCTGATCTTTTGATGAACGACAAAGATCTGATTTGTTCAAATCCGATCTTTTGGCCTGTGACTTCAGTCATTCAGGTCACATTCATTCGACCTACAATGTGCACAAACGTTCTTCTCATCATACAAAAAATGTGTCTGAACTCCGTGTCAGTGAAGCACTGAAGTACATTGCAATCCCACCACTCTTGGCTGCGACTCCGCACACGTTCCTTTCTACGCCTTCCTTACTGCCACTGCCCCACAAAACACCATAGCCAAAAACTTTGTCCTTCTCAATCTCCTCCTTAAAACAAATACGCTGTACATGTTCTGGCTCTGGCACGACAGCGACTTTAAAATCTCCGGGCGCTCCACGCTCGTGTCCATGTTTAGTGGACTTCCGTAAACACTGAGCTGCTGCTGTGACGTCGTCGTGTCTCCAGTGCTCATGTGGGACACTGGGGAGTTTAAAGTTCACACTGGAGATCACAGACAAGTCGCATTTAATTGAAAATGTGAACGACCTCTCAAAAAAAAAAAATCCAAATTGAACCTTAAGCCCTGCAGCCTGACCGTAGCCAAAGTAGCCTCACCTCACTCGTGTGTTCATGCTTGCTTGAATCTCTCCTGGTTCAAATATTTTTACTCTAAACAGTACTTAGAAGCCCGTTTTCGCCCTCGTTTACTTGTTCTTTACCTTCTGTATGGGGTATCCTTCGTAGAGGTGGAAGCGTCCCTGCATGCACACGCAGGGTTTTCCTTTGAGATTCCCAAACACCAGACGACCAGCGTGACCGTGGACTGCAGAAACAGGAGGGACAGTGAGTGGGAGACAAAGACAGACACAGGGAAATATAAGGCTGCTCTTTATCTGTTTATTTACCATTTTTATCATTATTGGAGTAAATCATTACTTTTGTGTGACGGCCGTGTCCAAAAGAGTTCATTCAAAAAGCCTAAACAATAATGGTCTGAACACACTACCCTGGAGGACCCCAGATTGGATTGGTATGAGAATTTGAGTCCATCTCATGTTTGTAAGTGTCTGAAATTATGATATACCAGAAAATACCAAATAACAACCGCAGTGTTTATATGTTTCAATCACTTAACAGACCAGGCTTTTATTTGAGACCAGGAGGCGATTTGGTGCAGACGATTAATTCCTTCCTAACAAAAATTTTTCTCAGCAAAACTGGGAAAATCTGGTACTCAAATTTTTTAAACCAACAAAATATCTACGTAGTGGAGAGTTTCCCACATTTGAAAGCGACTCCTGAATTACAGAAAGTCATTCGAACCCTCCCGCAACATGCAGACATTTCTTTAGCGAGTTAAAACAAACGACAGACACAGCGAGTGTGGAGCAGCAGAGTGAGAACGTTGATTTCTGAACGTTTTCAGCACTTATAGTTTATGCATATGAGCCATGTGGTTTGGTTTGTGTAGGGACACGAGCATCAGTCCTGCTCTTGTTGTTGTAGCACCACTTCTGTCTTCAGCACCAACATTAGACACCTATTTATCAAAATATAAACCTGCACAGTCTTAAATGATTTTTAAATGTGTGACAAAAGCGCAAACACCACAGACACGAGGAGAAACTTATGAGACTCAAAATCTCCGATCTCCCAGAATGCAGCAGGATCTGTGTGTGACCACAGGATATAAAGCTGTGAGTGCGATGGCCTCAGCTGTTTCCTGTCTACAGTAAAACCACTTGCTCTGAGACTCTGAAGTGTTCAAAGATCAGAGCTCTGCACTTCCAGTTTAGACACAAACTGTGTTTGACTTGTATTATTATGTATTATTATTTGTGAAATGTGGAGCAAAACTTCAGATCCAGGATTTTTAAAGCAGAAAAGAGGAGATAAAGTCCACAGGAAGTAGAGTCACTGTGGCTGATCTGCAGCTTCACCTCGATCCGTGCGCTGTGTGGATGGAAACAGACACACGTGAGGAACTATTGAGACTTTTTGCTTTTAAAAAACGACACAAACGGGATTAACAGAGCGGGTTTGTGGACTGGAGTCATTATTTGTGGAGGACCATTTCTATGGATAATGTGGATGAGACGCTGCACTTTAAATTGACCACTTTACGAGAGGAATTATCATTTTCACTATATCCTGAGTTTGTGTGTTGCGTCTCTGTGTCCGTCGCTCCTCTGCCCCTGGAGCTCTGTTTAATCAGTTGTTACCGTGGCGATGATCATGTTTGGTGGTTCTGATCTGACACTGACTCCACACATGAGGAGCAGCGGCTTCAGAATCGCACACGGAGACAAAAAGTCACGCCTCCCGAACTCGAGGAGAAGCAAATCGCTGCCAAAATCTTTCGGCGGCGTATCTGCGGCTGTAGAATGTGGTAAATCTACTGTGTGGGAACTTTTGTTCTGACTGTAAAATGGAAACAGGAGTAAAACTGTCCCACTGCAAATAAAGAGAAACTGAAGCTCTCACAGTGTAAACAGACCTGTGCCTGTGGGGAAGTGAGGGATGAAAGAGAGAGTGAGAGAGGGGAAGAGAGAGGAGGAGTGTAAACAGACCTGTGCTTTTGGGGAAGTGTGGGGTGAGGGAAGAGTAAGAGAGAGGGAGAGAAGACAGAGAGAAAAGGAAAGAGGGGAGGCAGGGCAAGAGAGAAATGAAGAAAGGGAGATGAAAAGGAGAGGTAGAGAGGGGAGAGACAGAGAGAGAGAGAGAGAAGGAGAGGAGCAGGCAAGAGAGAGACGAGAAGGGGGAGAAAAGAGGGAGAGAAAATGAGAGGATTAGAAAGCTAGAGGTAGATAAAGAGAGAGAGAAAGAGAGAGAGAAAGAGAGAGAGAGAGGAGGACTATAATAAACAAACGTGTGCCATTGCGGAAGTTTGGGGTGAGGGAAGAGAAAGAGAGGGAGGAGTGTAAACAAACCTGTGCCTTTGGGGAGTGGGGTGAGAGAAGAGAGAGAAAGAGAAGGAGAGGCAGGGCAAGAGAGAGACAAGGAAGGGGAGAGGAAAAAAAGAGGTAGAGAAAGAGTGAGAAAAAATGAGAGAGGGATACTTAGCTAGAGACAGAGAGTGGGAGTGAGAGAAAAGGAGGAGTGTAAACAAACCTGTGCCTTTGGGGAAGTGTGGGGTGAGAGAAGAGCGAGAGAGGGAGAGAAGAGAGAAAGAGAGGCAGGGAGAAAGCGGGAGAGAAAGACAAGGAAGGGGAGTGGAAAAGAAGCGGTAGAGAAAGAGTGAGAGAAAATGAGAGAGGGATAGGTAGCTAGAGATAGACAGAGAGAGAGGAGGAGGACTACAATAAACAAACGTGTGCTTTTGGGGAAGTTGGGGATGAGAGAAGAGAAAGAGAGAGAGAGAGAGAGAGACGGAGGAGTGTAAGCAAACCTGTGCTTTTGGGGAAGTTGGGGATGTCGGAGTATTTGAAGATTTCGGGGTCCTTGATCATTTCGGCGAGACCCCCCAAACCCGACCCGCACACGATCCCCACCACAGGCCGGACCCGAGTCTGAGCCATCAGCCAGTCCGCGGTCGCACGACATAACTCGTAACTCACACTGTGGAGAGAGAGAGAGAGAGAGAGGGAGGAGAAAAAACAGACAGAAAGACAGAGAGTGAAAGAGGGATGGGTGGATGACAGGAGAGGGGGAAGAGATGAGTGAAGAAAGAGGGAGAGAATGAGAGAAATGAAGAGTGCGACAATAGTGTGAGATGGGGGAACAGGGGGAGGTAAGGAGAAAGCGAGAAAGAAGAGAAAGAAAACAAGGAGAGTTTAATCTTTTGGTGTCACGTGGATAATATAATTTAATTTATTATTTTTAGGATAAACATCAATCATCAAAACCTGTCCAAACATAACCTGAGTAGGGTTGGGTGGTAATACGGTTTATCGAGGTATCAGGAAGTAGCAACGGAATCAGTTTCATTGTCGTCATGAAAAAAGAATCTGCATAAGGACCTAAAACCACAGCTGGACTTTCTCCCCTCCTTTTCCTTCTGAATCTGCCTCTTCTGCTCTTTTCTCGTCTCGGCGAGTCCCAGATCATTAAATGGAGGGAGATTCGCGCTGGTGAAGTTTGGTTTGATCAGAACTTGTGCCTCATCTTCAAATATAACGCTGCTCTTCTGTTTCTGAAGGGTTTAGGTGCAGCTACAAAATCATTCCGAATTAGTCACAATAATACCGTATAACCCAGTAAAATGCTGAGAAGATTTAATGGGATCAACCTTTGGATACTGCCCAACCCTACACCTGATAGACACACACACACCCACTCCCTCGGTGTCTTGCCCGAGGACAAAACAGCAGTATTAAAATGCAGCAAGGATTTAACCACCAGCCTTCGGGATTAAAGGTGACCACATTTCAAGGTCGTACATTACACAAAATGGACTCTTGTGAGCTTTAAGCCTCAAAAACAGACCTGCAGTTGTGTTTGTTTCATTCACATATTATTAGTCTGTCTACATCACAGCTCAAAATGTTCTGTTCCAGCTTCATTTTGAGCTGTGATGTAGCTGTAGGTTTTTTTTTTTTTTTTTTTTTTTTACTTAACAGCCTTTTACCTTTAGTTCAGTAGAGTTTGGCTATTCCAGGGCTGAAATGATCTAAATGATTCTAGTGAAGTTGAGTGGAGTTTAAAAACAAAGTGGAGCACTTCCTGTATCACCACATGACATCACAAAGTGGAACAGAGCATTTCCTGTTTGAGAGAAGAGCTCAGCCTAAACGTGCAGGGTCTGTGTGTTAAACATGTGTGAATGAAACAAAACACGACCCCAGGTCTGTTTGTGATGAGGAAACCACATTATCACATAAAATGGCGTAATATTGACCTTCGAATGTCATTGTGTTATTGAGCAAGACACTCATTTATCCTTTTCCTGCATGTTTGTGGCACTGGTGTAGAAATGTGTGTTGAACTGGTTCAGGGCAGCTGTAACTGAATATTAACCAGGGATTGTTAATTCCTAACTTCTATGCTTGATTTAGCACTTCCTTGTATTCATTTTCCTTATTTATCCTTCACAGTGCCTGTCTTTCTGTTTGTTTTACGTGACTGAATGGTGAATTAGAGCAGAGAAATCCCAGAGCTGTGGTTTCCTGTTTGGAGACGGACCAGTGAACACAAACTGCTTCACAAAATGTTTCACCTTCATTCCAAAGGCATGTCACATCCTGCTGCATTTGCAGTCACCGGGGACAAAACTGTAGTGTAAATAAGAGGGGTGAGTTCAGTCTATATTTATATGAACCACTAGATATGTAACAATAGCATAAATATCATGATATGGTATCGTCAAAGGTCTCACAATAATATGGTGGAGCATCACAATCCCAAGTCTCTTTGCTTCTGATGCAGAAATAGCTAAAAAACAGAGGGAACTACATAGACCATGATCCTTTGCTCCGTTTCAGTGCAGACGACATGAAGAAATAACTGTTCTAAGCACTTTTACATCTTCATTCTGTGGATTAAGTCTGTGAAGCATTTTTAGAGGAAAAAGGAGCAGATTCAGTTTTGTGCCTCCACAAAATATTGTAATAAATCTGGTCCAGTGAGAAGATTATCGAATATGAATGAAATAAAGAAAGAACGAAAGAACAAATGAACGAAAGAAGGAACAAACAAACAAATGAAAGAAAGAATAAAAGAAAGAACTAATGAAAGAAGAAACAAAAGTAAGAAAGAACAAAAAAGAAAGAACAAATGAACGAAAGAAAGGATGAAAAAGAACCAAAGAAAGGCCAAAAAATAACAAAAGAAAGAAAGAACGAACAAAGGAAAGAAATGACGAAAAAGAAAGAACAAATGAACGAAAGAACGAACGAACAAGAACAGAAAAAGAAAGAACCTACGATGGGAAGAAAGAACGAAAATATGGTGAAAATCTGGTCCAGAGAGATTTGGATTTCGGTTCATCCCTAATGACAATAAATGCACCAAATGACTGAAGCATTTTAGAGTCACTCTTGTTATTCTGTAGAATATCGTAATATCGTGAGCTTTCCCACGATATTGCAATGAATATCGTACTGTGAGGTTCAGACTGTGTTGATATGGTATCGTGACACTTGGATATTGTCACACCTATGGGCCGTACAAAGTATGAGCAAAGACTTGACTCATAATGTACAAAGAGTTTATCAAAAATTAGGCTAAGGGCTGTTAACAACAAACTCCTCAAAGATGCATTGCTTAACTTTTCTGGTGGACGGTCTGTCACCTGTATGTTATTGTTAATGCATCAATACCCTGCCTGGAATGTTCCACAGTATGACATTAAACAGATTTACCTTACATTTATTCAGTCACAGCTGGTTTTATTATAGCAAATATAAAAAAAACCCTGAGAAACAATATTCTGACTGTGAGCGGCGTCGCCTCTCCACAGATCTGACCTGTAACTTGGTCTGGTTTGTTCTCCATGAAGATAGAAGACAGATTTAATGCTGTACTGTTAAAGATTCCAGACAAAGCGACAATGTCTAAAGTACAAAAGCATTTGACGGACCCCCCAGCAGAAAAGTTACACAGTGCAGCTTTAGTAAAATGGTTCATTCCTAATATGTTCAATAGTCAAATGTTTTCTACAGTATTTTTCCACCTTCAACACTCTCAAAGCTCTTTACATCAAGAACAACTCACCCATTCACACACTCATACACTAGTGTACACACAGTCACTGCGGGTGAGGGGGTGAAGTGTCTTGCCCGACGACATAAGGACCACATTCATTTGACAGAGCTGGAATCGAACCGCCAACCTGTCAGTGGGTACACGCCACTGTTGGGCATTTTACTTTAAAAAAGTCATTCGTTACCGTTACAAATGACTTCCCCCAGTTAGGACCTCAGTTACCAGGCTGTACAAGTAACTAATTACTCAGCAAAGTCTCCACTTATTTTTCATGTTATGTATTATTGCGTCAACGAAGTTTACGAGTATTTTTATTTATTTATTTATTTATAGCAGACAGTGCAAGTTGACCAACAGTAACTGCTTAACATGCCAGAATTAGCCAAGAGGCTAGTTTTCATCTGTTGTCCGTTGCCATGGTGTTCAGATGGCTCTAGGGCTGGGCAATATGGACCAAAAAATATATCTCGATATATTTTGCTATATCTCGATATACAATATATATCTCGATATCTTTACAGGAAAAATAACCCCCTCCCAAACTACTACAAAAACAACAGACACATTTTATCTGATTAATATTCATTTAGTTCTGCACTTAAACACTCCGCACCCCTTTTTGGACCCTCACCCACAGTTTAAAAACCTCTTCTTTAAGAGAACTTCCACTGGTACTTTAAAGAAAACTGCCTCAAAGTGAAAAAAGTGGCTGGGATTTTTAAACCTGTATTTTGACATTCCAAACAGGAGTTACATTCTCTTGTTTTAAAGTGATGTTTAGTCTCTGCACATTTACCAAACCAAACGCACATTGTGACAAATATGATCCTCAGTATTCAGACCTTGAGTCCGAGACAAGACCGAGACAGAGCTCTTGCTTTAGAGAGGGAAGTCCAGGCGTGGGGCTGTCTAATGAGTGGTGGGTCAGGTGTGGGTCCTGCTTCGGTGCTGCTCCTCGTTTAAGGGGCCTGGGTGTGTTTTGAAGCAGAGTTTGTTCGTATGAGTGATATCGGCCACACGCGGAGCTCGTATGCGGGGGTCGTGCGCGGTCACAGGTGTCATGTGGTTGCGCTCACGCTGGGCAGGTGCATTTAGAAAGTTTAACTCGTCACGTTACGTCTGTGCGCAGCTCCTTATTGTGGCTGCAGAAGCACTCGCACAGAGGCGCCTGTTTTGATTTCCACGTTCGCACAATGAAATATTTGCTCTCAAATGCGAGTGAAATGGGCGCACTGGAGAGCCCTGGTCCTAGTCCTGGTTTAGTCCGCGGCCAGCTCCGGGCTCCGGGGATGAGCACAGGGGACATAAGCGAGGAGGCGGAGGCGACCGCGGTACAGAGAAGGCGAGACAAGCGAAGCGGCGAAACCAGAAGTAAACGTAAGTATTATAGCGATATATCGATATGTCAGAATTCATATCGAGTTTAAAAAATATCTCGATATATTTTAAATATCGAGATATCGCCCACCCCTAGATGGCTCCTGTAAAGACATTTGCAGACGTGGTTAAAAAGTTGAAAAGCTTAAGTCTTGAGCAGTGAATCGTAGCGAAGACAAATGACAAACAAAATAATAAAAACAGACAGGTTAAGAACAGCTTGCAATTAATAACAGTAAAAGATTATGTTAAAAAAGCACAAGAAAATAAACAGAGGGGCAATAAAAGATTTGTTAAAACAGAGTTAAAGAGAAGCACATGCAAAGGACAAACACTAGATGGCAGCAGCAGGAGTTTGGTGTTGACACGTCTGATTTGTTAAAAGCCAACGTTTAAATTGAGACTTAAAGGAGCTGTATGTGGAGCTGTATGTGGAGCTGTATGTGGAGCTGTATGTGGAGCTGTATGTGGAGCTCTCCCTGATGATTGTAGGGATGCTGTTCCACCCTTTAGAAGCTCTAACAGAATAGGCTGATTGACCAAATCCTGTCTTTCTGAATGGGATCAGACAGTCTCCTCTTGAGGCTCCTCTAGTGATGCGGTTTGAGTTTGATCTTAGGCTAACAAAGTCACTGAGCGGTGGAGGGGCGAGTCCATGTAAGATTTTATAAACAAAGCATCAAGGCATCTGTGAATCTAATCAGATTCTCCCAACTTAAGATATTATATTTAGAAAAGATGCTGCAGTGATGGATGTGGTTTTTTGTCCAGAACTTTGTCTGTTTCTACAGTGATTGTAGTGGTCTGAGTGTGGTGTGGTTGGCCTGGGACAAGCTCGTCAGGCAGTAAGTCGGGTGTGAGAAGATCATGTTGTGCATGTAAATATTAGCTGCTTGGGTGGACATAGAATTTCGGATGAATCTGAAATCTGATAAGTTGAATTTGACCCTTTTGATGGTTTGTTTAACGTGTGACTTAAAATTAATATGTGAATCGATTACAATGCCAAGGTACTTATGTTCTTCAATCAATTGTAGTTTTTCATCAGATACAAATACGTCAGGGTTTGTGGTGGAGTTGACACTTTTAGTGAAGTACATGCCGACTGTTTTGCACATGTTTAGTTGAAAGCAACACTGATGCAACCATTTGGTGACTTTGATCATAGCATCTGTAAGTTTGATAGCAACTTCTTTTTTGGAGGATCCTTGAATAAACAGGACTGTGTCGTCCGCATACATTTGGATGTTAACTTCAGGGCACACAGTCGGTAGGTCGTTTATATACATACAGAACAAAAGAGGGCCAAGGATTGAGCCCTGTGGCACCCCAGTTGATAAGCAGAGTGGTTCAGATTGATAACTGTTGATTCGAACTGTTTGTGAGCGATGGGAAAGATGTTTCAACCCATTTTATGGCATTATCAGAGAAGTTAAAGGAATAAAGTTTGGACAGTGATATCTTATGGTTGAGTAACTGAATGAAGAATAAAAACGGTTTATTTCAGCATACGGTCTATGATGTGGATTCAATCATTCTGTTGATGTTACGGCCCCAGGCCTCCAGTTCTTTGATTTGTTGTGTGCTAGGGCTGGGCGATATGGACCAAAAAATATATCTCGATATATTTTGCTATATCTCGATATACGATATATATCTCGATATATTTACAGGAAAAATAACCCCCTCCCACACTACTGCAAAAACAACAAACAAATTGGATCTGATTAATATTCATTTAGTACTGCACTTAAACACTCTGCACCCCTTTTTGGATCCTCACCCACAGTTTAAGAACCTCTTCTTTAAAAGAACTTCCACTGGTACTTTAAAGAAAACTGCTTCGAAGTGAAAAAAGTGTGTAGGATTTTTAAACCTGTATTTTGACATTCCAAACTGGAGTTACATTCTCTTGTTTTAAAGTGATGTTTAGTCTCCGCACATTTACCAAACCAAACGCACATTGTGACAAATATGATCACACTCAGTATTCAGACCTTGAGTCTGTGACAAGACCAAGACAAAGCTCTCGCTTTAGAGAGGGAAGTCTAGCGGCGTGGGGGTGTCTGTGAGTGTGGGACAGGTGTGGGTCCTGCTGCGGTGCGTGGGTGTGTTTTGAAGCGGAGTTTGTTCGTATGAGTGATATCGGCCACACGCAGAGCTCATATGCTGGAGTCGTGTGCGGTCGGAGGTGTCATGCCCGGGCACAGTTCGGTTGCGCTCGCACTGGGCAGGTGCATTTAGAAAGATTAACTCGTCACGTTACGTCTGTGCGCAGCTCCTTATTGTGCTGCAGAAGCACTCGCACAGAGGCACCTGTTTGTTTTCCCCGTTCGCACAACGAAATATTTGCTCGCAAATGCGAGTGAAATGGGCGCACTGTAGAGCCCTGGTCCTAGTCTTGGTTTAGTCCGCGACCGAGCCCCGGGCTCTGCGGCCGCGTTTAGTCCTGGTTTAGTCCTGGTCCTGGTTTAGTCCGCGGCAGCTCCGGTCTCCGCGGAGGAGCTCGGGGGACATAAGCGAGGAGGCGGAGGCCAGCGCGGCACAGAGAAGGCAAAACAAGCGAAGCGGCGAAACCAGAAGTAAACATAAGCATTATAGCGATATATCGATATGCCCGAATTCATATCGAGTTTTAAAAATATCTCGATATATTTTAAATCTTGAGATATCGCCCAGCCCTATTGTGTGCTTTAATTTCTTTTGTCATTTGGATTCCTGCTGGTTGAGCCCTGGTCTCTGATTGGTGGGAATTTCAACCCTTGGTCACTCCCACCTCACCTCCAGACTCCTCCCACTATTTAAGAAGATTCCTCTCACCTGTTCGGGGCTGTGGCCTTTGTGGCCAGTTTGCCATTTTCTGTTTGTGTCTCTTTAGTGTGTGAGTCTAACTTTGTGTGTGAGACACTAGTTTAGTTTAGTTCTGTTTTGTGTCTTTTTAGTTGTCACTCGATTCTGTTTGTAGGTTTATGTGACTTTTGTTTAGGGACTTTTGTGATTTTGTTATGTGTCCCTTAGTCCGTCACTTGTGTTTTTGTACAGACCTACGTGACCCGTTTTGGCACAAAACTCGTATTTCAGTCCCGTCCTTGTGTTTCTTAGTTTAGGTTCTTTTATGTACATATTTTAGCCTGTTTTGTTTAATTTACCTTGTACATTCCTTTTAATTAAATTACCTGCTTTATTCCATTTTACATCTTGGTTATTTTGTTAATTCCGCGGTCCCGAGCAGAGCTGGGTCGTAACAGTTGAGTTCAGCCCAAGTCACTTGTTTCTGACCCAAAAATTCAGTTTGTCTTTGCTTTAATGCAGTGGTTTCGTCTCAGGGAGGGGTCACAGAGAGAGGTGTGTTTGCATGTGACCATATGAGGCGCTTCACTAGATTTAGTTACTTGAGGCAGACGTGGACAGTTTTTCCCAGGGCACAGTGTACATTCACACTTATGTAACACACCCTTTAGTTCAATGAGGGGGAAACAGTGTCGGTGTTTCCAGTCTGAAAACGCCTCCTCTGAATGGCTCTGGTTTGTCATCGCCATTGTCACATTCTCGTTGAGTTCGTCTCATTGAGCTCGAAGTGTGCGGGAAAGAAACGAGGCAGCGTGAGCAGAGACTCCGCCCATCAACTTCTTAGCCAATCATCAGCAGCCCTGCTCTCTCATGAGCCCGGCGCGCTCCTGCTGATGATGGCGCCTCATTTAAGCCAATTGGAAGGTGCCACGTCAAATGTCAGACATATACGAGGGTCTCTGACCATGGAGGCCTGCACGTGTTTAACTCCACAATCATGTCACGTTTCGTGTGCTGATGGACGAGCTGGACGCAGGCGCAAAACAGCCCTGAAACCTGCTGAACCACTATAAATACGGGTGAGATTCAGATACAAAACCCTGACAGTATCACCACTGTCTTATTCTTCCAAAATACAATGTATTACATTTTGAAAATCTATTAATATATGCAAATATTTGTTTGCTTTTCAAAATTCTCCCTGATGCTCCTCTTTTTCTTCTGTCGAGTTCTTGGAATCATTTGGCAACAGACATTCTGTACAGGTTTCCAAACATTTGCACGTCTGACAAAGAAGTGGCTCATTTCTAAACAAGTTTGTACACATTAGGGGTGAGATTTGAATGATCAGTAGAATGTAGAATGTGAGCGTGCAAATCCAGACAGAAATGTCCTTGATAGAGAGTGGAAGAGGCTCTGATGGATGTGGTTATGTTTTTATTGCATGTTGTTTTTAGAAGAGTATTTCAACACTGTGACCCTAAGTAATATCTGTTTTCATGTATTTTTGGTAAGTTTCTCTCTATACACTGAATCTGTACTTTTAGTATTTCCTCCAGTCTGTTCAGGGACTACAGGTGTAAATGAACATTCCTGCTATAACCTGCACCATATTTCCTTTAACTTCTGTCTCAGTTATTGTGTTGGTGCACAAATAAAAAGCAGACCATACTCTACTCTGTCTCACTGTGTATATGTGTCTATGACATGATGTAATCAGCTCACAGTTCGCCTGCAGTCCACTAAAAACCTGTCCTGCCCCTGGATTAGTCGACTAAAAAGGGGACGTGGCAAAAGCTCTTAAAACTATTCCGTGTCTCGGTGTATCTGACACACAGTGTGCTCGCTGCAGACTTCACCTGCAGGGGGAGAGTGTGCAAAAACTACTATTTACACAGAAAAACAATACGAGGAAACGACGTATTCATGAAACAGGTAAAACTTGTGAATCTTGAGCTTAATCTGACTTTTTACACAGAAATACCAGAAAACAACACCAACTCTTCAGCACACTCACTCATTTGTGCTTTCTGCTGTTGTCCCAGAGAAATCCTTAGAATCTAAATCAAATTATTAGTCGAATACTCAAAATTTCAGTTGACTTGTAAGCAACTAAACAACTAAAGACTGGTATTATGAAAAGAAAATGTATTACTTTTCCATATACCTTTTAACTGCAACTTGAGCAAATTCCTGGATCCTTATGGGCTACTTTATGGTGGAGTAAAAGTCCTTTAAATTAACAGTACACATTTCTGCCTAACCACAACAAAAATTCAAATTTGAGACGGGTGAGAGTGAGGATTTGGAACATCTTTTCTGTTTATGTGATTTTGTCAAACAATTGTGGTTTGAGTTTCAGTCCAGGGGAATTCAGTTTGCTCCTCTAACCTAAAAATAAAAATGGTGTATTAATAAATGATAAAAGAATGGAATTTGGTATCAACAATTTGTATAGTGATTTTAAATGAGTGATTCGTGAGTATGCAGGTGTTCTGTACTTTTGTGTGATTGTTCTGTACTTTTGTGTGACTGTTGTTGTACTTTTGTGTGACTGTTGTTGTACTTTTGAGTGACTGTTGTTGTACTTTTGTGTGACTGTTGTTGTACTTTTGAGTGACTGTTGTTGTACTTTTGTGTGACTGTTGCTGTACTTTTGAGTGACTGTTGTTGTACTTTTGTGTGACTGTTGTTGTACTTTTGAGTGACTGTTGTTGTACTTTTGAGTGACTGTTGTACTTTTGAGTGACTGTTGTTGTACTTTTGAGTGACTGTTGTTGTACTTTTGAGTGACTGTTGTACTTTTGAGTGACTGTTGTTGTACTTTTGTGTGATTGTTGCTGTACTTTTGAGTGACTGTTGTTGTACTTTTGTGTGACTGTTGTACTTTTGAGTGACTGTTGTTGTACTTTTGAGTGACTGTTGTTGTACTTTTGTGTGACTGTTGTACTTTTGAGTGACTGTTGTTGTACTTTTGAGTGACTGTTGCTGTACTTTTGAGTGACTGTTGTTGTACTTTTGTGTGACTGTTGCTGTACTTTTGAGTGACTGTTGTTGTACTTTTGTGTGACTGTTGCTGTACTTTTGAGTGACTGTTGTTGTACTTTTGTGTGACTGTTGTTGTACTTTTGAGTGACTGTTGTTGTACTTTTGAGTGACTGTTGTTGTACTTTTGAGTGACTGTTGTACTTTTGAGTGACTGTTGTACTTTTGAGTGACTGTTGTACTTTTGAGTGACTTTTGTACTTTTGTGTGACTGTTGTTGTACTTTTGAGTGACTGTTGTTGTACTTTTGAGTGACTGTTGTTGTACTTTTGAGTGACTGTTGCTGTACTTTTGAGTGACTGTTGTACTTTTGAGTGACTGTTGTTGTACTTTTGAGTGACTGTTGTTGTACTTTTGTGTGATTGTTGCTGTACTTTTGTGTGACTGTTGTTGTACTTTTGTGTGACTGTTGTTGTACTTTTGAGTGACTGTTGTTGTACTTTTCCCTGTCTTGTCGATGATTTAACATGAACCTGCCAAGGAACTGAAGATGAAAATGAACCACTTTGTCTGTAATCATTTTATGTAAATGTTTAAATTATTTTTTTTATTGTTTATGTTTAAATGTTCATTAATATGCGCTGTCCCTTTGCAAATAAATAAATACATAAATGTATTGATTCTAGGTCATTTTACCCATTGTAACATTTTATTCGCACATGTTGACAATTCAAAAAGGACATAAATTAAACTTAAAGGGCTGTGGGCTCTATTCACGCTTAGGTCACAAACCAGGAAGACGTTTGGAAACCTGTGATGAAAATTCCGGTGTGGTTCCCGGCACTGAGCTCGAGCGACTGTGATCAAACCCACGGAAGTGAATGTGATGGTTGATAAAATGAAGACTGCGCTCAGAGTTGTGCGTCAGTGGGGAAATGATGAAATGATGGTACGGTTGGAATTGGAACATAACGGCACACTACAGTGACACGGAGATGAAGAAAACGGGGACATTTTCTCATTTTTCCTACATTTTGTCAGGCGTTACTACCACGGACAGAGCCCAAAGGAAGTCGTGATCGCATCTTTCCAAACATCTTCCTGGTTTGTGACATAAAACGTGAATAGATAAAGCCCACAGAAAGAAAAAAGGATGGTTTTGTTATGTCCTTTTTGAATGAGTTTAATTTATTCCTTATCTATACGTTTTATATGCACACTGCAAAAAACTAAATCTAGTCAAGTTAAGATGACTTGAACTAAGAAAGTTTTCCTAGGCCTGGGCAAAAAACGATTTAAAATAAAAAGTTGGCAAGCCAAATTGATTTTTTTTTTTTTCAAAAAATTGATATTTAAGTTTTTTTTGTACTTAAATATGAAAATACATCTGGCTACACTTCAAATAAGAAAAGCAACAACTTTTTGCACTTAAAAAAACAAAAACAAAAAACAAATGTTGCTTGAATTAAGAGAAAAGACACTTATTCCACTGGTAGATAATTTCACTTGTCAAGTCGAATCTACTCAAATAAAGTAAAATGTTCTTAATTTAAGTCATTTTAAGTTACTTACATTTTTTTCCCAGTGTGAATGTTTTTGTTTTTTGTTTTTAATGCATTTATTTTATTTTCTTGTGAACTGTATACAGGTTATAGGTTAACTTTTATAAGGTGCAGTTTTTGTTTGTATCTGAAAATCTGTCATTAAGATAAATAAAAAAAAAACTGTAGCTGTGGTTTGCGTAAAACCCCTTTCGGTCCTACGTGCTGTCACTCCACGCGGGGATGTGAGTTCCTCCCACGTGGAGATCTCATGAGCCCAAACCAGAACTTTCCACCACACACGGCGCGAGACCGTTCATCACCATCCGCTGCACTCGAGGCCGTCAGGTTTACTGACGTGACGTCACCACGCAACGTTCATCCTCTCAGCATCACGCCACAATAAAACAAACGTGCCAATGTCCCACGTGTTGTGCGATGGTGTACGTAAAAAAGAGAAAAATAAAACATAAAAATAAATATGTACCGTACGATTTCGTTTAAAAATGAAGTAAATTCACCTACAAACGGGTCACGTACAAGGATATCGATCTAACAGAAATGGATAAGAGTACGCGTAGCTGTACTTACTAACACCTGCTGGCTAAATACAACACCCGAACATCCTTTGGCGTTTACACAAAATAATTCGAGCGACAACAATCCGACACTCATTCCAACAAACCCGCATTTTCTAGAAGGGCGCGTGAGGACGCCGCGCGCTTCCCGCCTACACTATGGACCGGTTTAACTCATCGTTACGTGAACTGCGTGCGTTTCCGTGCAATATTCGGGTCGTAACTTGGTTTATGACGTGAAATCTGCAAACGAAAAAGCTAAAAGGAAACGTCCCGCGCGGCGGCACCGCAGAGACGAGCCACGGACTGATGAGAAAAGATGTCACTCGAAGAATGTCGGTCATTTTCTGGACTAAAATGCGCGTAAAACATTGTACTTACCCCTGTGCGCAGTCAGACATCTTGCTGTATCGTAAAAGCGTCAATACAGGATACGGGATGCACCTCCGGATTTTCCTCTATGGCGCAGGACGGAGCAGGGGCCGGTTTTGACGCCGCTCTGCCGCTGCCACATCCCACGTTACGTCAGAGTAGCCGTGCGCTCCGATTGGACGGCGCGCAGGTGTTGTTTCTTGTGTAAGACGGGACGTATTATGGTATGGCGCTGTCCGTCCGTCCGTCCGTCCGTTCGTCTGTGGACACTTCAAAGCTTTGAAGTCTTTGAAGCTTTGTCTTCATGAAAGATCTGAACTCTCTTCTCAAATGTTCTGCTGCTGAAAGCGAGAACAACCCACATTCTCTGCTTCTTTGAGCTTTGACACATTAAAGCTTTGTAGTGTCTTTAAGTTCTGTTGCTGCGATCTGATTGGTGGAATTCCGATTCTAGAATTCTATATACAATAATTCAAAGTACGGGCGTATTTTGCCCCGCTGGCGGAGCTCTTGTTTCAGCTTGGTGCGTGCGGTGCGTGCGGTGCGTGCGCTGCGCTCGGAGTCATGGCAACGGGGGTTTACGTTCAATGTCATACCGAAAGAGACGGGAAATGATAAAGAAACGCCACGTGGGCAAAGCAGGTGTAATTCCAGGCTATGTCAAAGTGTAAAAAGTAACTATTAACCATAAAATACACAAAATAAATATGCAAAAATACAATAAAATGCGACTAAAATAAGACTTTCATTTTCTATCAATGACTTCTCATACTCGTAAGTAAAGTAAAAAGTGAGTATTTCTCATTCAAAACTGCAACTGCAACTTTATATATAACACACTTTAAAAACAACACGGGTCGACCAAAGTGCTACAGAACATCATTGAATAAAGACAATAAGAATAAAACAGCTTTTGGCTAAAATCAGAAACTAATAAAACAATAAAACAACACGAATAGAAAAGAATCTAATAAAACATCCAATAAAATGTCAACATCTCGAAGTGGGTCAAAAGCCAAAGTGAACGAGTTCAGGAGAGGTTTAAAAACAGGGACAGAAGAGGCTCGTCTAATGTGCAAAGGCCCATTCCAGCCGCCGCAAAGGCCCTGTCCAGAGTCTGTTATATGAGTGGATCTAGTTTATTTCAGTTCACAAAAATCATGACATTTTAAGCGGCTCACATCCATTTTAAGTTACCCTAGACCTACATGAATGAATAACTGCCCCCTAAAATGTTAAAGGTGCACTAAGTAACTTCCTAGTGTTTGTCCTCATAGTAATGTTATTTGGTTTGTCTAGAATATCCCGCAGTAAGGCATTAAACAAATCTATTTCCACGGAGATAAACTGCCCACAATGCCACAAAACCAAGTCACAAATCATATCTGTGGAGAGATAAGCTCACTCACCGTAGGCATGTCTGTTTTACAGTGTATTTTTGAGCACTAAAGCACCTGTGATTTAATAACTGCAGCACAGATTAGTTTAATGCTGTACTGTGATGTTTCAGGCAAAGCTTTAATATCTCCATGGAAACAAGCTCGTGGCCTCCACCAGAAAAGTTACACATACGCAAACAAAAGCAGCAGAGCTCTTTACGTGTACAGACTCCACACACGCAGTATATGGTTTTCATCCGACCCTCTCTTCTTATGAGCTGCAGAAGGTCCAGAGCGCTGCAGCCCGGGTCTCTCCACGGTCTAGTACACATGTGTCAAACATGCGGCCCGGGGGCCAGATCCGGCCCTCCAAGACCCTTAATCTGGCCCTCGGCTGATTTTTCTATTAAAATACTTAAAGTTTTCAGATTTTTCTGTTAATTTTCTGCACCGTTTAGCACAGCAGCGTCTCTGGCGTTTCTGTGCGTTGTGACTCCCACCAGAGCAGCACAAATGAAGACTTTCCTCTTTCCAAACGCTCTTAAAGGACGATCGTTTTGACTGTCGACCGTGACCCTCATCAGCAAAATGTCAAAAAATGAGAAAAGCAGATGCTGAGTTCAGGATTTCCCAAGAAAAATAGTCTAATTCTTATTTGTTGACAGAGGTGAATGGGAAATCTGTGCTCAGTGTGTTTGGAACAAGTGGCGTTGCTCGAGGA
>CM060666.1:1871935-2046935 GCA_030686955.1 Odontamblyopus rebecca | reverse complement strand
AGCAAATACAGCGAGAGACGTGGTGACTGGCTGTGGCTGTGGCTGATCTTATAATGAAATCAGTAAAACCTACTTGATGTTTTCACGTTCCCTCTTGTGGGCTCCACTCACAGAGGGGTTCATGGGGGGTCAGAGGACTGGGCGGTGAACTGCTGCCCCCACGACCCAGCTGGATAAAGTGGGAGAAGACGAATGAATGGATGTTTTCACGTTATAACGTAAGCGTATCTTGAAATAACGTGATAAATGCCGATCACGATGTAATGTGATAAATATCACATTAAAACATGAAAGTTTTCACGTAATTACGTGAAACTGAGCCGAAAAATATTTTGGGGAGTGATAGCAATACTCCACCGTACCACCGCACATCTGAACTTAGCCAGACTTTTTTCTTTTGCAGTGCAGCATAAATGTACACATTCCCACACAGCAAAAAAGGCCTGTCAAAAATAAGAAAAAAAATACATTTTTTTGAGGTAAAAATTACCTATTTGAAGTGAAATTTTCTGCCAGTGCAGTAAGAAATTTTTACTTACCAAGTTTACTTAAAACAGGACGAAATACGAATGTTATTCTAAGCAGAAAACACTAATTTCAAGTATTTATGGCAAGATATTTCACCTTATTGGTTGTTGTAATATCAGGATAAGATATATCAGGATGGAATATCTTGATACAAGTCAAAAAATCTCATCTTATTAAGTAAAAAAACCTTAAAATGGATCTTTTAAGATGAATCTGCAGAATTCAAGTCAGTTTAACTATGCTAGAAAATCCTTTTTGCAGTGCATTTGCAAAGTCGATTTTGCAGTATTTCATCCAGAATATTTATGCTGAAGAAAAGTGAAAGAAAATACACAAATCCTCCTCCATCACATAAAAACAACTTTTATGTGATGTGTTCTTGAAAATCAAATCCGACACGTCACAGTGTGACAGTGTGTACATGTGTGTGGTCTATAGTCACACAGTGTGTACATGTGTGTGGTCTATAGTCACACAGTGTGTACATGTGTGTGGTCTATAGTCACACACTGTGTACATCATTTGCTGATACATCTTGGAGGTCACAAATATTTGCTTTTTGCTTTACTACACAAAATGGACTCTTGGGACCTTTAACCCATATTAAAATGCTGCTACCTCCTCATAAACACACCTCGAGTTGTGTTTTGTTTCATTCAAGTATCCATCCATCCATCCATCCATCTTCTTCTGCTTATCCGGGGCCGGGTCGCGGGGGCAGCAGTCTAAGCAGGGGCTCCCAAGCTTCCTTCTCCCCAGCCACTTCCTCCAGCTCCTCCGGACGGACCCCGAGGTGTTCCCAGGCCGAGAGACATAGTCCCTCCAGCGTGTCCTGGGTCTTCCCCGGGGCCTCCTACCGGTGGGACATGCCCAGAACACCTCCCGAGGGAGGCGTCCAGGAGGCATCCGGACCAGATGCCCGAGCCACCTCAGCTGCTCCTCTCGACGTGGAGGAGCAGCGACTCTACTCCGAGCTCCTCCCGTGTGACCGAGCTCCTCACCCTATCTCTAAGGGAGCGCCCGGCCACTCTGCGGAGGAAACTCATTTCGGCCGCTTGTATCCGCGATCTCGTTCTTTCGGTCACTAAAGGACAAGAAGTAATTAAAGGATTACTTCATTCAAGTAATCCTTTATTATTAACCTGTCTACTTCTCCAAAACTCCAAATGTGAACAGCTCCCTTTTAGTTCAGTAGAGATCAGCAATTTCAGGACTGAAATGATCCAAATGATTCTAGTGAAGGTGTATGGAGTTTACAAACAAAGTGGAGCACTTCCTGTATGTTGGATTTGTGTGTTAAACGTGTGTGAATGAAACAAAACATAACTTTAGGTCTGTTTGTGATGAGGAAACTACATGAAAACATAGATAGAAAAATAATGTAATATGGGGTAATATGGCATAAATATCCATCATATATGAAATTGTGTCAAATCAGATAAAAAAAAGTACATTTGGTTGGTCAGAATTACTCCAGAAATTTCCACCAAAATCACATATAGATTATCAGATACAAAGCCGCACATGTGTGGCTCCAGGAGAACTGAAGCAGGGACAGTGTGGACCATAGTGTGGACCATAGTCTGTATATATGAGTGGACTAAGTGAGTGTGACGTCTCCACAGCGTCAGCGCCGCTCAAATGAGGCTCCAGATCCCACGGGTACAGGAGCAAATTTGGAGCCAGGCTCCATATTTGGAAATCCGTCCGCGAGTATCATAGCAACACAAGAGCCAATCATGATTTAGGTCATTAAATGTGCCGCCCTCCTCAGAGCAGTGATACTCTGCACCATTCTGCTCAGACCGTTGGATTTCACTGATTCTTCAGAATATTAAGGAAACTTTTAGCTTTTATTATCAAACTTTAAATAGTGAGTTTAAGTCAATGAGTTATGTTCTATGTTCTGTTATGTCCCCTCCTGTGGGCTCCACTCACAGAGGGGTTCATGGGGGGGGTCAGGTGCTATGAGGACTGAGCAGCAAGCTGCCCCCGTGACCCAGCCGGCCAAAGCAGAAGAAGATGGATGGTGGATGTTCTGTTACGTGTCGCAATTTAATGAAATTCACTTTACTTTATGCTCGTTAAGTTATGATAGTTCAGATTCTAGTAACATTAACTATTGTAATTGTTTGATTTATTTTGTCATTTTATTTTAAAAATACTCAATCGGGGCAGGAAAGTGAGAAGGGAACTTACTTAGCAACAACACACACGAGCTGTCAATCAAACCTGTTGCTAACGCTCGGCAGCAGTGACTTCAGGGAATGAAGGCGTCTGATTGGTCCGTTATTTATGTTCATATCTTGAATTAGGAACGAGATAGAGAAATGAAAAATTCAGGATCCTGTGTCATGGGTTCATACAAACAATTAAGACCAGAATGATGAGGCTCAGTGCAGCAGGTCCAGAGAGAGGAGCGAGAAGATCTCGATGTAAATCAATGGGAAAAAGGGAGAGAAGGAGCCAGAAGAGCCTCCTGGAGCACTTCCTGTTTGGCACGCAGCAGCTAGCTGTCTCAATTCTCTTTCCTCACTTCCTTCTCTTTGATTCCTCTCCTCGATTCTCCATTTTTTCAACTGTCAGTCAAATGTGTCCCAAAGAAAAACATGGAAGGAAGGAGTAAACCTGAGGGAGGCTTCAGAGAAAAGAACCAAACTTTACTGGTCTCCTCACTCATTTCCTGCAGAATCAAGGAAAGAGAAATGGACACAGCGCGAGGTGTCATTTTCAGTGTCATTGTCGCATATTTAAGTTGAAGATCTGTTCACACAAAACTCCACGTGCTCGGTCCAGAGGAGATAAAACAAATGGAAATATTTCTGATTGTAGTGTTGTATGACCCACTGCTCTGGACAGTTCAACCCACTGAAGAGACACTGAAGGATGGGTCAAATGCAGGGGAGGAGTACCTGAAAGGACCTGTACCTCATTTTCCCCACCAATTTTAGCAAATATTGTCCTTGCCACAGTAGAAGTGCCTCTTGAGGTCAAAATAAGCCCTTTATGTACTATCTGCATCTAATGATAAACCGTCGTGAGCGTAAATCATGGTGAATAATGAGGATGCTCTGAATGCAGGAGGTAAACGAGGAAGAACTTTGGACCACAGCAAACAGTTTACAGTTAACTAGATCTGTTTTTCATGTTTGTAGGTCAGTAAAAATTAGACACAGCGGCTTTAATCTTAGTTCCTGTGTGTTTCCGGGGCGTTCTTTGTGAGCGTTACGGTGCAGAGCCTGTTCCTCTGAGCTCATTCTCTCTTACGTAACCCTGCTTTGGTATTCTCCTCAGTCTTCCCCTCGCTGTGCCACTCTGCAGCACTGTTTAAAGGAGTTTATAAAGAGAGCATATGTTGTCTTTACGAAGAGACTTTTGTTTACCGTGAGGCCTGATTTTCACTAAAACACCTGACCAACATTTCACTACATTCAAATGCTGTCTTATTCTGAGCTCAATGGCTAAGGAAAAAACAAAAAAAAATGTTATGGGTAAAAATTATGAAGCATACCTCAGAAAAAATGCACTGGGTGTGGCATTGTTTGGATGAGCTTCTGCAATGTCACAAGATTTATTTCCATGCAGTGTTGCCTTCACTTTTCACCAAAGATTCTCACTGGGGTTCAGGTCTGGACTCTGTGGAGGCCAATCCATGTGCGAAAATGATGTCTCCTGCTCCCTGAACCTCTCTGTCACTATTTCAGCCCGATGAATCCTGCCATTGTCCTCTTGAAATATGCCCGTGTCATCAGGGAAGAACAAATCCACTGATGGAATAACCTGGTCCTTCAGTATATTCAGGTTCAGCTGAGCTCATTCTCTGAGCACACACTGCTGCTGAACCTGGACCTGACCAACTGCAGCAACATCGGACCTGTTTGCTTAGTTAAATCCAGACTTTTTTTTTGTCTCATGACATACACAGGAGCTCATTCAGGACCACAGGCATTTCTGTCCAGGGTGTCCTTTAACCAAGGATGGCAATAACAAAGTACAAAAGCAAAAGTACTGCACTAGGATAAAATATGAACTGTCCAACTATTTCAGTCTAGCAAAACCAATTTACAAGAAAAACAAACTTCTCATTTTGCTCTCTGTAATATTGACCTAACACAACTTAATAATAGAAACAAGTCCTGTGACATTCTGTTGAAAACCACAGGCCTGATTCTGCTTCCCCTGTACGATTCTCCAATGTGCCCCTGTACGATTCTCTAATGTGCCCCTGTACGATTCTCTAATGTGCCCCTGTACGATTCTCTAATGTGCCCCTGTACGATTCTCTAATGTGCCCCTGTACGATTCTCTAATGTGCCCCTGTACGATTCTCCAATGTGCCCCTGTACGATTCTCTAATGTGCCCCTGTACGATTCTCTAATGTGCCCCTGTACGATTCTCCAATGTGCCCCTGTACGATTCTCCAATGTGCCCCTGTACGATTCTCCAATGTGCCCCTGTACACCACTGTGTGTTTACATACGTGTGAGTGGGTGTGTGCTCAGGGAAAAGGAGCATCAGTGGAAGGAAAAGGAGCTGCAGCAGAGTTTGGAGCTTAAGGGAGCTTCAGCGGGGCTTTGAGCTGCAGGAAAAGGAGCTTCAGTGGAAGGAAAAAAGAGCTTCAGCAGGATATTGAACTACGTAAAATGGAGACGAGTTGAGATGTGATTTGGTGCATTAGGTCAGTCAGCCAAGTAGTTCTGTTGTAGGCATCGATTTTGATGTGAAAGTGCATTTGTTTGATTCCATTGTTCACAGACAAGAACATGAATAAATACTTTGTTTTATCTGAGCGGGTGGTGACCACATTAAACTGGCCCAAAGATGTTTGGCCTTTGCGGTTTATAGGCAAGGCCCAGGAAGCGTTTACCTCTCTGTCCCCCGAGACGAGCTTATGATATGATGATGAAAAGTGCTCCGGGCATATGAGCTTCTGCTGGAGGTAGACAGACTGAAGTTTCGTCTTTATAGAAAGGTCGAGGGCCAAAACTATGTTGAGTTTGGACGGGAAAAACAATGTCGTTTGATCGCTGGTGCAGTGCGCTCAATATTAAAACGTTTGTGTGATCTAATTTTGATGGAGGAGTTCAAGAATTGTTCAAGAGTGCATCTCAACTTAAATTAATGAACAGACGCAGTGACCATATCTACAGCAGCGGTGGGAGCGGATGAATATGTGCTGACCCACCTTGAGTTTGTGCCGCATGTCAGTCCAAGGGACAGTGGCCATGATGGGTTTGGTCAGTCCAGTGTTGCAGTTTGATGCAAGAGTTGAGGGTTCTGATGACATAGGGTGTGTCACCATCATAAATATGAGCATGTGAAAGCGGCCTTCTGTTGGATCACATGTATGATTACACACACCAGTGTCATATATGAACAGTGTCACATATGATTGGTGTTATATATGAACAGAATTTGAAAAGAGACTTGCATAGACTGTAAAAGAAGTGTTCTAAGTGAGTGTGACATCTCCACAGTGTCAGCATCGCTCAAATGAAATGAAATCTTGATTTAGGAACAAAACAGAGAAATGAAAAATTCAGGCTCCTGTGTCGTGAGTTCATACGAACAATTTAAGACCGAAATGACGAGGCACTGGGAAAAAAAGGGAGAGAAGGAGCCAAAAGAGCCTCCTGGAGCACTTCCTGTTTGGCACATGGCGGCTAACGGGTTAGCTCTGTCCACTCGTATATATGGTCTATGGATAAAGGTAACAAAATACAATACAATCTAAGTGCACCCGGAGCTCCACTAGAGGGCAGCCTTCACAACAACGTTTAAGTTAGGCAGGGTGTATGTATGGTGTTTGAAAAAATTAAAATAAAATAATAAAAAAAAAAAAACAATTAAACATTCTTCTAAAACGCTTCGACATTCTTGCATATGCAAAAAATAAAAAAATAAAAAATACAACATGTAAATTGGGCCTTAAAAAAGTGATGCGACTGTTTTTTGTTTTGTTTTTTGTTTGTTTGTTTGTTTTTAAAACTTTTTTTGAGCGGGTTTCAAATGAGTGACGCCTTTGAGCTGAATTTAAACTAAATTCAGTCATGTCGAAGCCTCTCCTTCCAACACACGAAACAACACCTGCACTGTGGCGCCATCTGCTGGTCAGAGACACGTTTGCACGGTGAGAATGGCCACGTGATGAACCAGAATCCGCAAACACAAAAGCCGCCTCACAGATTTAAAACTTTTATGAGCATTTCATCTTTTTAGTTTAGTTCGACATGTTTAGTTCTCAAGGCCCAATGCAGAGGGGCAGTGGCTCTAGTCCATACTACAGTTGAGTCATTAGGCAAGACACTTCCTCCACATTGCCTTGCACCAACATACACTGCATTGTATGTTGGTGGTGGGCGGGGCCCATGGAGTTTCTGTTTCTTTTTTGTTTCCTCTTTGTTTCCATGGTGATTTATATTGGAGATTCTTACAGAAGGCATCAAAACTACGACTGACACATGTGGAGTGCAGCCATTAGGCCATTTTATAATGTTCCCTCCTCAAAAACACACCCGGAGCTGCGTTTTATTTCATTCACACACGTTCAACACTTTATTATCAGTCTGTCGACATCTGCGATGCTGAGAATGCTCTCTTCCACCTTGTGATGTCATGAAGTGGTAGTCTTCAAGTTAAAAGTTCCTCTTCGACAATTCCAGGGCTGAAATCATCCAAATAATGATGTGATAATATTTCCTGTATCACCTCATGACATCATAAGATGGAACAGGGCGTTTTCAGACTGTGTGTTTTTGATGAGGAAACGTGTTATAACAGAATCAGAGGATGAGCCCTTTGATGAGTGCACCACAAACCTGTCAGCTCACACTCGGCCTAAAGCTACTGATCCCAGTTTGTTCTGGAGGGTCAAACATGACTAAGGAAAACCACTCTCCCTCCTCTCTCTCCCTCCTTTCTCCCTCCTCTCTCTCCCTCCTCTCTCTCCCTCCTCTCTCCCTCCTCTCTCCCTCCTCTCTCTCCCTCCTCTCTCCCTCCTCTCTCTCCCTCCTCTCTCTCCCTCCTCTCTCTCCCTCCTTTCTCCCTCCTCTCTCTCCCTCCTCTCTCTCCCTCCTTTCTCCCTCCTCTCTCTCCCTCCTCTCTCTCCCTCCTCTCTCCCTCCTCTCTCTCCCTCCTCTCTCTCCCTCCTCTCTCTCCCTCCTCTCTCCCTCCTCTCTCTCCCTCCTCTCTCTCCCTCCTCTCTCCCTCCTCTCTCTCCCTCCTCTCTCTCCCTCCTCTCTCTCCCTCCTCTCTCCATCTCTATTCTCTCTATCCTTCTCCTACCCGCACACTCTTTCTTTCCACCTCTCCCCCTCCTCCTCTCTTTCCTTCCATGATCTCACCCTGCCTCTCCTTTATCCTCTCTCTCCTCCTCTCTTTCCCTTCCTCTCCCTCTCTCCCCTCTCCTCCTCTCCCCCTCTCCTCCTCTCTCCCTCTCTCCTCCTCTCCTCCTCTCCCTCTCTCCTCCTCCCTCCTCTCTCTCCCTCCTCTCTCCCTCCTCTCTCTCCCTCCTCTCTCCCTCCTCTCTCTCCCTCCTCTCTCTCCCTCCTTTCTCCCTCCTCTCTCTCCCTCCTTTCTCCCTCCTCTCTCTCCCTCCTCTCTCCATCTCTATTCTCTCTATCCTTCTCCTACCCGCACACTCTTTCTTTCCACCTCTCCCCCTCCTCCTCTCTTTCCTTCCATGATCTCACCCTGCCTCTCCTTTATCCTCTCTCTCCTCCTCTCTTTCCCTTCCTCTCCCTCTCTCCCCCTCTCCTCCTCTCCTCCTCTCCCCCTCTCCCCCTCTCTCCCTCTCTCCTCCTCTCCTCCTCTCCCTCTTTCCCCCTCTCCCCCTCTCTCCCTCTCTCCTCCTCTCCCTCTCTGCTCCTCTCCTCCTCTCCCTCTCTCCTCCTCTCCTCCTCTCCCTCTCTCCTCCTCTCCTCCTCTCCTCCTCTCCCTCTCTCCCCCTCTCCTCCTCTCCCCCTCTCTCCATTCAGCGCTCTGATATTGTGTCCACATTAGTCGGGCCTCTGGGCCTCAGATTCACAGGGGCAGGTTCAGTATTCAGACCAGAGTTTGGTGAGAGAATCTAAAACAGGAGCCAAAGAAAAGAGGAGACCTGATGAACACACACACACACACACACAGACGCACACACACACACACACACACACACACACACACACACACACACACACACACACACACACACACACACACACACACATACACACACGCACACACACACACACACACACACAAAGAGACGCACACACAAAGAGACGCACACACACACACACACACACACACACACACACACACACACACACACACACACACACACACACACACACACACACACACACACACACACACACACACACACACACACACACACACACACACATACACACAAAGAGACACACACACACACACACATACACACACGCACACACAAAGAGACGCACACACACACACACAAAGAGACGCACACACACACACACATACACACACGCACACACAAAGAGACGCACACACACACACACATACACACACGCACACACAAAGAGACGCACACACACACACACAAAGAGACGCACACACACACACACAAAGAGACGCACACACACACACACACACACACAAAGAGACGCACACACACACACACACAAAGAGACGCACACACACACACACACACACACACACAAAGAGACGCGCACACACACACACACACACACACATACACACAAAGAGACACACACACACACACACACAAAAGTTTTGTGGTGCAAAAAGTTTTGTTTGTGTGATTCTGATTCTTAAGATAAAAATGTTTCTGTGTTATTATATAAATATGAATGAAGTTCCTCCAGACTGACACAGACTTTTCCACAGCCTCAGATCGTTTCTCTGCCCCAGTTTTATGGAGTGTTCTGAACCTGCTGCCGTCAGCTGAGCACAAAAGACCTCATATCATTTCCACAAAAATAATCATAAATAATTTTACAAATGAAAAGTGTCACAGCAGAAACCAAATACAAACATTTCTGTTTCTGTTCAGCTGTTTTTGAGGTTCTGGGCCCAAAATAAAACTTCAAATATCTTTTAAACCACAATCACACAAACAAAACTTTTTGCAGCACAAAACAGCACACATGAAGCACAAATGATTGATTTTTTATTTTGTAGGTTTGCATTTGATGGGGGCAACTTCACACAGGTAATGCCCTTGGCATCCTTATGGCCAAATAAAAATTCTCGCCACAACAATAGAACCCCATAAAGATGTGTACTGATGGTGGACAGAGGGGAGGAGCCTGGGGGTGGGGCTCTGTCACAGGTTGAAGGGTGAAGCACAGAAGTGGGGTGGGAGGTGGAGAGAGCAGAGACAGACGGTGTTGTCGGGATAGGCCTGTGGGTAACTGAAGGTGGAGCTGAGCCGTGGGTGGCTGGAGAGGAGAGTCCATGTCTAAAAGAAAAGTTCTTTAAATGACGTCATTTGTAAGACCCAAAGGAGCTGGTTTGGACACTTGTGCTCTACAGTCACATCTGACACCAGAGGATCATCGTGAATCATTTGCACATTTTAAATCACAATATTATTTATCTAAAATAACTTGACAGAACAAAAATGTCCACTGACATTAGAAAACTGTGGTGTCCATCACAACAAAGAGCTGTGCAGCTGTGGGCCCCTCCTGTGGGCCCCTCCTGTGGGCCCCTCCTGTGGGCCCCTCCTGTGGGCCCCTCCTGTGGATAACTGCACATCTTAGTGACTAGTGGATTTTTCTCATTTGTACTAAAAAGAACAGACGACGCCACTGAACTGAACTGAATGAAGAAAATAAACTGGAGAATGAAGAAGCACAGAGCAGTGGCCGTGTGCCAGTGAAAACTGTGGTTGATCCATGGCAGGGGGGGGGGTCACTAACCGGCGACCGGGGTCCAAGTCCAGACCCAGATGCCCTCCCACACTGACCCGTGTCGTTAGCATGTGTCCCTCCATGTCCTCCTCAGATGCAGCAGAAACAGCTCCACAGGGACTCACAGCTGAAATATTCTAACAGAGGAGAGTTTTATCTTTCACTCACTTATTATTATCACTTATTTTACATTGACAGACCCGGAAATGACAAGGAAAGTTTTTACTGTAAGAAACTTTTAAATACTTAATGGCTTTTGGCTTTACCTGCGCTCGTATCCGCACACACGACGTGACTCATGATATACACGATCTGTTTCTCAGACTCTGTCTCATAAGTTTCAGTCAGTTCTGTTCAGATATTTCTGTGTAGTTATAGTTTTAGTGTCCGGAAAGAGGATGAAAGAGCAGGAAAAGAAAGCAATGGAATCACCATTAAAAAAGATAAAGTCTGATAGTGTTGCTGCAGCACTGCTCTAGATTAAGAGGAGACATTTAATACTAGTTTAATACTAGTCAGTTTATCTTGTTTTATTAGTTTATTCTTTTTTTCTTTTCTCTTTTGTCCCCATATGGTGTTGTATATGCATATGTTTGTTATCCTTTATGTGAAGCACTTTGGTCAACTGAAGTTGTTTTAAATGTGCTATAGAAATAAACTTGACTTGACTTGACTTGACTTGACTGGTATATTATAACATATAAAACAGCCTGAGAAAACTCTGTTCTTATTTTCACTGAATTCAGATTCTGAGCTGTGAATCACTGAACCAAATGAACTAAACCATTTCACATATGAACTCCAGCTGTACAGTAGTTACACTGTGTAATGTGTGTAATGTTTCATGAATATAAAAAAAAAAAAATTACTTATAATAATAATAATAATAATGCATCAGTTTTATACAGCGCTTTTCTGGACACTCAAAGACGCTTTACAGAGCATTATTCATTCACTCCAGACCCGGTGGTGGTGCTACTATTGTAGCCACAGCTGCCCTGGGGCAGACTGACGGAAGCGAGGCTCCAATCTGCACCATCGGCCCCTCCGACCACCACCAACACTCACACACACCACTTTCATACTAGGCAATGTGGGTGATGTGCCTTGCCTAAGGACACAACGACAGTTTTTGTGACCGACGCTCCACTGTGGCACCTGGAATTCCCAGTGGTCTCCCATCCAAGTACTAACCAGGCCCTGCCCTGCTTAGCTTCTGAGATCTGACGGATCAGGCTTTGACGAGCCGGTATGGCTTACTTTTTTGCATCTTAAATCATATCTAAAGCCAATCGATATTGTGACCCATGTATCAGGACAGGTATCGAATTGTGTAAAAACTGTATCGTTGCATCGCTAATGATGTCCCGGACCTCAGCTTGAGGAGATTTTCTCTGGTCCTGCTCAAATTTTAGTTGAATACTTCTGATCTACAGTGACCTGATCTTCAAAATAAAATAAGAAACTGGGACACCCCCAGTTTGTGATGTCTGGTAACAGTCACATTGTGAAAGTCGTATGCGTAATTAAGGAAAACTGCACTCATGACGAACATGTGAGTCAGTACAGTCACATTTTCTTTGCGTTTTGGTCATTTTTAAGCAGCTTTTCTGTATTTCACCTAAACAAATGACAGTTTATGCCTCTCTTTACTGTTGGCAACGATCAAACTGGTCAAAAATAGGGCATTTCTTGTATAAAACTGGGACAAATCAGTGGTTTTGGATAAATCTGCTGGGACAGGGGACACAGGGCTCAGGACTGGGACTGTCCCGGGGAAACAGACGTCAGGCCACTCGAGCTGAATCAGCAAAATGACCTCTTGCGAACAAGCAATCGAAGTTTGCTCAAACGTGCACAAATGACTCTAAATGCAACTTTAGCCGAGTAAACAGTGAGAGGAAACAACTATAACATCCAAAGCTCTAAAAAGTGGATCTTGCCTAATAGATCTGCTTTAAAGTGAATTATGGTGTTTTTCTTTCCTATATCGTGCACTGTATTTCTGCTGTGGGAGACCAGAGTTCAGTCGGAATTTGCCGAGTGAAAATACTCCACACTCTCTGGACGCACTGTGCAGTTTCTTGGATTACATCATCGTCCTTTAAGCCCTGGTCCTCATCCTCCCACCACCATCAGCTCTTTACATCTCCCTCTGTCATTCTGACCTCCACACTTCCTCTCTATGCATTCACCAGCAGCACCCATTGGCACCCACCCTGTGCCCCCTTCTCCCCCTCTGCGCCCGGACCTCCAGACCCCCCCCCCTCGCCGCGGCCGTACGCCCCTCACAGACGCCTCTCTGTGGGCCGGGACACGGGGTTTTATGAGCGCTTTTCCCGACTTTCAGAGAACGTCACGGTAACGCTGGCGACGACTAGCATGCTAACCACATGCCTTCCGCTTCTTGGACAAGCGGAGGATTCTAGAATGGTCTTCAGATTCCACAATGTGCTGACTCACAGATGTGGGCAAGAGACAGTTTTTCCAATCAGTGACACTGTATTTTACCATGAAATATCCAAAAAGTAAATTCACAAATATTGAGCCTGATCCTTTCTGTTAGTGACGATAAGAACTACAATATTACAACAATTATTTTTAGGTGCTCCCGTCCATTTTATGTGACTGGCCTATGGGATTGTTCAGCAGTTCCCAAAGTCACTCACATTCCTCACAAAAAAAGTTTTTAAATTATCTGAAAAATGGACTTAAACGACACATTTTCAGAACCTGTGATCAATACGAGAGTTCCTGGTCCTGAGAAGGTGTCAGAAGCCAAGTTCTTTCTGGTCCGACGGTGTTAAAGTAAAGATCAGATTAAACAACACAAAATCATGTAAACGTGGCCAGTGGGACATTAAACAGATCTACTTAACATTGATTCAATTACAGGAGGTTTTTGAGCTCAAAAATGTGTCTGTGACTGTGAGCGTCTCCACAGATCTGACCTGTAACTTGGTTTGGTACATACTGTGGAACATTCTAGACCACATGTGTCAAACATGCGGCCCGGGGGCCAGATCCGGCCCTCCAAGACCTTTAATCTGGCCCTGGGCTGATTTTTCTATTAAAATATTTAAAATTTTCAGATTTTTCTGTTAATTTTCTGCACCGTTTAGCATAGCAGCGTCTCCGGCGTTTCTGTACGTTGCGACTCCCACCAGAGCAGCACAAATGAAGACTTTCCTCTTTCCAAACGCTCTTAAAGGACGATCGTTCTGACTGTCGACCGTGACCCTCATCAGCAAAATGTCAAAAAATGAGAAAAGCAGATGCTGAGTTCAGGATTTCCCAAGAAAAATAGTCTAATTCTTATTTGTTGACAGAGGTGAATGGGAAATCTGTGCTCAGTGTGTTTGGAACAAGTGGCGTTGCTCGAGGAATATAATCTTAAACACCACTACGAGACACGGAGAAAAATACAATAACTTGAAGAGAGAACTGAGTTTTCTGATCCGGCCCTTTTGGGATCAGAGTAGGCTGCATACGGCCCCCGGACCAAAATGAGTTTGACACCCCTGGACTAGACAAAGTAATAACATCTCGATGGAGAAAAGCATGTGACAGACTCTCCAGCAGAAAAGTTACACAGTGCAGCTTTAGATTCAGCGTTATCCGCCCCTCACATTCTACACTGTGTGTCCATATATATGCAGCTAAAATCCCTTTGTACCTGTGAAGATAACGTGACTCCTTTATTGTGGTAATCACCGGATCCGTGGGTGACTCTGAACCCCCCTTCACCGCGGCCGTATGCCCCTCACGGATGCCTCTTTGTGGGCAGGGACGCGGTGTCCAGATGGGCCTGAATGGAGCTCTGTGGTGGGTGAATATGTGGAGAGCGTTTGGGAGCGACACTGTTTTTGGACGAGGGGCCGAGAACACGTGCCTGATTTATTAAAGACCAAACTGGATTCAGCTCCTCTCCCTGTGAAGCCCCGAACGACAAAAGCTCTGCACCGTGGCCCCGAACTGCAAATAACCTCCAAACATTTCACTTTTTTGGGGTATATTAAAGCGGAGCTATTATGTAACATCGACTTTTCAGAACTTTAATAAGGTTTTATTCTAGGTGCTTCCATCTCTTTTACCCTCTCACAGTTGTTTTTGAAGTGATGCATGTTTGAATGACCTTTAATCACTTATTTTCAACTCTTTCCAATTGCTGATCTACTCCCGTTTTCTTCCGTTTGCTCTGTTCTTTTTTCATTCACCAGTTTTATTTAGTTATTTCCCGGGAGCCCACGTTCCCCTGTTTTCTGATCTGTAATTTCCTCATCACAAACAGACCTGGAGCTGTGTTTTGTTTCATTCACATGTTTAACACAATCGCTGTATATTGAGGCTGAGTTCTTCTCTCAGACTGAAAACACTCTGTTCCACCTTGTGATGTCATGTGGTGATACAGGAAGTGCTCCATAATGCTTTTAAAAAACACCCTCACTAGAATCATTTGGATCATTTCAGAAATTGGAATTTTTTACTAAGTAATAAGGTAATAAAAAAAAAAAAAAAAAAGCAAAAGTTTTATACAGAGCTTTTCTGGACACTCAAAAACGTTTCACGGTTCCTTTTTCATTCTCTCCACACTCAGTGGTTAAACTACTACTGTAGCCACAGCTGCCCTGGGGCAGACTGACAGAAGTGAGGCTCCAATCTGCACCATCCACTTCTCCGACCACCATCACTCACACACTCCACTTTCATACTAGGCAATGTGTGTGAAGTGTCTTGCCTCAGGACACAACAGCAGTTTTTCAGACTGGCGCCCCCCTGTGGCACCGGACTTCCCCAGTGCTTTTCAATTACTAACCAGGCCCGGCCCTGCTGAGCTTCTGAGATCTGATGGGATCAAATTTTCAGGTAAAAGTAAATTGAAAATTACTGCTTCATGACATCACAAGGTGGAACAGAGCATTTTGAGCTTTGGAGATGTATCCAGACAGACATAGAGGATCACTCCAACATGTGTGAATGAAACAAAACACAGCTCCAGGCTGTTCGTGAGGAGGTGATGAACTACATCATAACAGAGATCAGAAAATAGAACATGGGCCCTTTAATAAAACTATTATAATAATTATCGCAACTTAACTTGGACATGTCACACTGCAGGACAGTTAGCCGTGTCTGCAGTAAGCTAAAGGTGCACTGCGTAACCTGTCCGGTGGAGGGTCTGTCACCTGCTTGTCTCCATGGAGATGTGCCTAAAATGTTCCACAGTACGGCCATGAACTTCAGAATCTCAGAACGGATATTTTTGAGCAACAAATAACAGATTATTGTGGAGCAAATATAAACCAAAGCATTAACAAGCTTCACAGTGCACCTTAAAAACCAGATCTGCCTGTAATTGGACGTGAAGACACGGTCCTTAATATTTATTCTGCATATCTAACCCAGTAACGCGAAACTAACCGGCCTGTTCCTAGAAAGATAATGTGTCCTTTATTGTGGTAATGACCGGATCTCGGGGTAACTCTGGTGATCAATTATCCCACAGTGACCCAACAGAGGAGGGGGCAGAGGAGCCGGTGCATGCCCACGAGAGGGTCCAGCGCCTGGGCACAGCACGGCAACAGGCGCCCCCTCCCTCCTCCGCCGCGCACGGCTCTGTCAGGGTGAATGGGGGCTTGACTTAGCTTGAGTCCAGTCCCAGTTTTGGTCCAGTTCTGGTCCGGTTCTGGTCCAGAGAGTTTCGGACAGAGGAAGAGGGACATGTGGACCCAGGGCTGAGGGAGGCTCCACTCTGCACGGCTCAAACCGACCAGCGAAACACAGGGAAGGTAAGATTACAAACTGTTGTCCAGTGGTAAGGGGATGAAACTGGGTTAAGACGGGACCGAACCAGGACTAAAACCGGTCTGCATCAAGTCTAAAATGGGTCTAAAACAGAAAACATAAGAACCAAAACCAGAGCTAAACAACACAGGGACTAGACCAGAACTAAATATGGACTAAACAAGGACTAAACCAGGTCTAAAACAGGACTAAAACAGGTCTAAAGCAGGGTTCAGGCAGGACAAATAAGGACCAAAAGTAGATCTAAACACTGGGACTAAACCAGAACTAAATAAGGACTAAAACAGGCCTAAAACTGGGTTAAAACAGGTCTAAAGCAGAATTCAGGCAGAACAAATAGGAACCAAAACTAGGTTTAAACAACAAAGGGACTAAACAAGGATCAAACTGGGACTAAACCAGGACTAAAACAGGTCTACACCAGGTCTAAAACTGGACTAAAACAGGTCTAAAGCAGGGTTCAGGCAGGACAAATAAGAACCAAAACTAGATCTAAACACTGGGATGAAACAGGACTAAATAAAGACTAAACAAGGATCAAACTGGGTCTAAAGCAGATCTCAAACAGAGCAAATAGGAACTGAACCCAGGTCTAAACAACACAAGAACTAAACCAGAACTAAAACAGGATGAAAACAGATGGAAAACAGGCAGGTTTAAAAGCGTTTTAAAACAAATGAAACCAAAACACAAGAACTAAAACAGGTCTAAAACAGGTCTAAAATGGGATGCATATGGATCAAAACAGGTTTCAACTACACTGGGACTAAATCAGAACTAAACAAGGAGTAAACCCGGATTAAACCAGGACTAAGCACGGATTGAACCAGGTCTACAGCACTCATCAGTGTGTACTATGTCCAGTGTATGTTTTTCCCACTTTGACCTTACTACAGCTACACTGCAAAAGAGATCGACGTAAATAAGACACGTGCGAACAAACACTGCACTTTTTATCCTTCTGTAATAACTCCAAATTCAGATTGCAAATGGCCACATGGTATTATGCAGTTAAATGATATTATATGGTTCAGCATTAGTATTATTATTGCTTTACTTACGTAGGATGTTAACAGACAAAAATCCTGCACATCTTAATGGCAAATAGTTTTTTATTTGGACATCCAGGATTTATGAGGATTCACAATTTGCAAGAAAGATGCTGTGTGGGTATTTCCTCAGTTATATTTTGAGCTCCTCCAACGCACCTGATCTCAGGAAACATATCCGTGAAGGCCTCATTTATACAGCGTAGGATGTAAAAAAAAATGCACGATGATGTTGTAAACACATCGTATCGTCAAAGGTCTCACAGTGATATGTTGGAGCATCACAATGTATCGAATCCCAAGTACAGAAATAGCTAAAAAACAGAGGGAACTACATAGACCATGATCCTTTGCTCCGTTTCAGTGCAGACGACATGAAGAAATAACTGTTCTAAGCACTTTTACATCTTCATTCTGTGGATTAAGTCTGTGAAGCATTTTTAGAGGAAAAAGGAGCAGATTCACAGTTTTATATTGTAATAAATCTGGTCCAGTGAGATGTTTATGGTGAAAATCTGGTCCAGAGAGATTTGGATTTCGTTCCATCCCTAATGACAATAAATGTTGCACCAAATGACTGGTCAAAGCATTTTAGAGTCAGTCTTGTTATTCTGTAGAATATCGTAATATCGTGAGCTTTCCCACGATATTGCAATAAATATCGTACTGTGAGGTTCAGACTGTGACGATATTGTATTGTGAGACTTGGATATCGTTACACCCCTATTGACAGCTGGATCAGCCAATCAGGGACATGCAGGGTCTGTTCTTGTCAAAGCAAATATATCTGTTTATGAGGAAATAAGGAAAAGGAAAAAAAAAAAATCTCTAGGGTCTGATAAACATGGAAGATGTGTGCAGAATCAGTGAGCGAAGCACTGAAGTCTGTGAATCTGAGAGAGAAATGATGGTGACCAGTGAGCCTTTGTTTCACCTGTGCCATTTAAATAAGCAGAGTGATAAAAAATACAGCCAGGCAAGGATTTTATATCACACTGTGGAACATTCCGGGCAGAGCAATAACAAGAAGTCGACAGACCCTCCATCAAAAAGTTGCACAATTTCTACCTTAAAAAATAAATTAGACTCTCAGGAAGATTGATCTCCATATCGTGAGCTTTCCCACGATATCGCAATAAATATCGTGCTGTGAGGTTCAGGCCGTGACGATATCGTATCGTGACACTTGGATATCGTTACACTCTTCCTCCATACACCTGTGGCCTGTTTGCTTTACTGTATTCTATTGTTAAAAAGGTAAATGTGCGATAAACCAGTGTTTCCCAATCAGAGGTGCAGAGATTTTGGACATTATTATAATTTAAACAAGAAAATAATTTTATGTAAAATCATTTTTTTGGAATGAGGCGCAGCTTAGTCGGTACTGAAGACAAAAATGTTTGTAGATTTTTCGAAATTTTCATCGTTTTGACATTTTGGATGAACTTTCCATCTTGTACCTTTGACAGATCATGACGCACATGGAGAAAGAACATTTGTATAAATCATTTCAGTTCTTTTTCAATCTTTTTCTTTTAACCATTTTTCTTAAAAAATTTTTTGATTCACTTAGGATTTTTAAAAGCCTTGTACCTGATTTTAACTGTTCTTTTGAACAGTTTGCAGTGGTCCAAAGTTCTTCCTCACTTTCCTTATGCATTCAGAGCATCTTCATCACTCACCTGCAGTTTGTTGAAGCTCCCAAATTTGAATACAAATACAAGACACCTCATTGCCATTAAAACTTTCTTCTTTTGCACAGTTTTTCTCTCTGGAACCAGCACGCAGTCCAAACTTTTATTGGACGTGCCGGCCTCTGTCTACCAGCACCGTGACTGTAAAGCCCCTTTCACAGTGCACGGCATCGCTCTGTGAACTCAAACGTTCGCCGTGGCCTCGTCGAGTTCTCCATCCTCTGATGATTTTTTTTAAATGTTCAAAAACTTCGTCATTGGTCGCCAAGAAAAATCCACTCAGCACAGATTCGTTATCTTGACGATTTAGCAGCAATTCAGTAACGACAAACTGACGAACCCTCTGCAAACACTTGTGATTCACATCCAAACACACACAGATCACGGCAGAGTCAGGAGAGGCGTCTGTCCCCCAGGAGCCGGAATCAGTCCATCCACTGAGCCGGGACCTCTGCATCGTAACCGCCTCATCAAGACATCGTTAACACATCGTACAGCACATGTGTCAAACATGCGGCCCGGGGGCCAGATCCGGCCCTCCAAGACCTTTAATCTGGCCCTCGGCTGATTTTTCTATTAAAATACTTAAAATTTTCAGATTTTTCTGTTAATTTTCTGCACCGTTTAGCACAGCAGCGTCTCCGGCGTTTCTGTACGTTGCGACTCCCACCAGAGCAGCACAAATGAAGACTTTCCTCTTTCCAAACGCTCTTAAAGGACGATCGTTTTGACTGTCGACCGTGACCCTCATCAGCAAAATGTCAAAAATGAGAAAAGCAGATGCTGAGTTCAGGATTTCCCAAGAAAAATAGTCTAATTCTTATTTGTTGACAGAGGTGAATGGGAAATCTGTGCTCAGTGTGTTTGGAACAAGTGGCGTTGCTCGAGGAAAATAATCTTAAACACCACTACGAGACACGGAGAAAAATACAATAACTTGAAGAGAGAACTGAGTTTTCTGATCCGGCCCTTTTGGGATCAGAGTAGGCTGCATACGGCCCCGGACCAAAATGATACTGACCGCGATACTGCGGTCAGCAACACACCGCAAATACGCCGGGAACCACTGTGAAAGGGGCTAGCAACAATTAGCCGGCACTTCTGTGGAAGCCGAGGGGGCTCACAACAAATACAAATGCCACAACACAACAAAAATCCACAACACACCAAAAAAAAAAAAAAAACATAACGGAAGCGGCTGCAAGACGGATGGACAAACTTTTCCCATTCACTTCCCGTTTGCTCCTCCTCTCTTGGTCCATCGGTCCTGCGGCCTTTTCTGTTGTGGCTTTTTTTTGGTGTGTTGCGGTGTTTGCATTTGTTGTTCCATTCACTTCCTGGTTCTCGGACAATAAAATGCTTCACAATTTGATGCCAACACTGTACAACCGTCTCATTTCGAACCCAAGAGCTGCTTATAGGAAAAAACTCTTACAGACTCTTTAAGCTTTTGGTATAAAGGACGATTCTCACCGCACTTTTGCATCTTTTGTGTGTTTATTTACCCAACACATTTTCACTTTTCTCTCCTCACAAGAGCTCGTTCCAGTTCAGCCTCTAAGTCTTTGTGAGCGAGAATTAGATCAGACCATTGACCGTCCTGATCGTGAATGAAGGTGTCATGTTTTCGGTGATTCGGTTGTTTTTTGGTGTCTCTCCGTGGGCTGGGGACAGGTAAACGGGAGGACGTCCACACTGAATGATCCATAGCTGCAGTGTATATGATCCATGTCCACTATGTCCACTGTCCGCTCAGGCTCCCGGCTGTGAATGTGACGATTGTTCCCATTATCTGTGCGGAACAAAGCATTCCTGTGTGAGAAGAGAAGAGAGAGAAGAGAGGAGAGAGGGAGGAGAGAGAGGAGACCAGAGAGAAGAGAGGAGAGAGGGAGGAGAGAGAGGAGACCAGACAGAAGAGAGGAGAGAGGGAGGAGAGAGAGGAGACCAGACAGAAGAGAGGAGAGAGGGAGGAGAGAGAGAGGAGACCAGACAGAAGAGAGGAGAGAGGGAGAAGAGAGAGAAGAGAGGAGAGAGGGAGGAGAGAGAGAGGAGAGACCAGAGAGAAGAGAGGAGAGAGGGAGGAGAGAGAGAAGAGAAGAGAAGAGAGAGAAGAGAGGAGAGGGAGGAGAGAGAGGAGACCAGACAGAAGAGAGGAGAGAGGGAGGAGAGAGGGAAGGGACCAGAGAGAAGAGAGAGGGAGGAGAGAGGGAAGGGACCAGAGAGAAGAGAGGAGAGAGGGAGGAGAGAGGGAAGGGACCAGAGAGAAGAGAGGAGAGAGGGAGGAGAGAGAGAAGAGACCAGAGAGAAGAGAGGAGAGAGGGAGGAGAGAGAGAAGAGACCAGACAGAAGAGAGGAGAGAGGGAGGAGAGAGAGAAGAGACCAGAGAGAAGAAAGGAGAGAGGGAGGAGAGAGAGGAGAGACCAGACAGAAGAGAGAGGGAGGAGAGAGAGAGGAGAGACCAGACAGAAGAGAGGAGAGAGAGAGGAGAGAGGGAAGAGAGGAGAGAGGGAGGAGAGAGAGAGGAGAACAGACAGAAGAGAGGAGAGAGGGAGGAGAGAGAGAGAAGGGACCAGACAGAAGAGAGAGGAGAGAGGGAGGAGAGAGAGAGGAGAGACCAGACAGAAGAGAGGAGAGAGGGAGGAGAGAGAGAAGGGACCAGAGAGAAGAGAGGAGAGAGGGTGGAGAGAGAGAGAAGGGACCAGACAGAAGAGAGGAGAGAGGGCGGAGAGAGAGACGAGAGACCACACAGAAGAGAGGAGAGAGGGAGGAGAGAGAGAAGGGACCAGAGAGAAGAGAGGAGAGAGGGAGGAGAGAGAGAGAGAGAGACCAGACAGAAGAGAGGAGAGAGGGAGGAGAGAGAGAAGGGACCAGAGAGGAGAGAGGGTGGAGAGAGAGAGGAGAACAGACAGAAGAGAGGAGAGAGGGAGGAGAGAGAGAGAAGGGACCAGACAGAAGAGAGGAGAGAGGGCGGAGAGAGAGAGAAGAGACCAGACAGAAGAGAGGAGAGAGGGAGGAGAGAGAGAGAAGGGACCAGAGAGAAGAGAGGAGAGAGGGAGGAGAGAGAGGAGACCAGACAGAAGAGAGGAGAGAGGGAGGAGAGAGAGAGGAGACCTGACAGAAGAGAGGAGAGAGGGAGAAGAGAGAGAAGAGACCAGACAGAAGAGAGGAGAGAGGGAGGAGAGAGAGAAGAGAGGAGAGAGGGAGGAGAGAGAGAGGAGAGACCAGACAGAAGAGAGAGGGAGGAGAGAGAGAGGAGAACAGACAGAAGAGAGGAGAGAGGGAGGAGAGAGAGAGAAGGGACCAGACAGAAGAGAGAGGGAGGAGAGAGAGAGGAGACCAGAGAGAAGAGAGAGGGAGGAGAGAGAGAAGAGACCAGAGAGAAGAGAGGAGAGAGAGAGGAGAGACCAGAGAGAAGAGAGGAGAGAGGGAGGAGAAGAGAGAAGGGACCAGACAGAAGAGAGGAGAGAGGGAGGAGAGAGACAGAAGGGACCAGACAGAAGAGAGGAGAGAGGGAGGAGAGAGAGAGAGAGACCAGAGAGAAGAGAGGAGAGAGGGAGGAGAAGAGAGAAGAGACCAGACAGAAGAGAGGAGAGAGGGTGGAGAGAGAGAGAAGGGACCAGACAGAAGAGAGGAGAGAGGGAGGAGATAGAGAGGAGAGACCAGAGAGAAGAGAGGAGAGACCAGAGAGAAGAGAGGAGAGAGGGAGGAGAAGAGAGAAGAGACCAGACAGAAGAGAGGAGAGAGGGTGGAGAGAGAGAGAAGGGACCAGACAGAAGAGAGGAGAGAGGGAGGAGAGAGAGAGAAGGGACCAGACAGTAGAGAGGTGAGAGGGAGGAGAGAGAGAGGAGAGACCAGACAGAAGAGAGGAGAGAGGGAGGAGAAGAGAGAAGAGACCAGACAGAAGAGAGGAGAGAGGGTGGAGAGAGAGAGAAGGGACCAGACAGAAGAGAGGAGAGAGGGAGGAGAGAGAGAGGAGAGACCAGACAGAAGAGAGGAGAGAGGGAGGAGAGAGAGAAGGGACCAGAGAGAAGAGAGGAGAGAGAGGGTGGAGAGAGAGAGAAGGGACCAGACAGAAGAGAGGAGAGAGGGAGGAGAGAGAGAGGAGAGACCAGACAGAAGAGAGGAGAGAGGGAGGAGAGAGAGAGGAGAGACCAGAGAGAAGAGAGGAGAGAGGGTGGAGAGAGAGAAGGGACCAGACAGAAGAGAGGAGAGAGGGTGGAGAGAGAGAGGAGAGACCAGACAGAAGAGAGGAGAGAGGGAGGAGAGAGAGAAGGGACCAGAGAGAAGAGAGGAGAGAGGGTGGAGAGAGAGAGAAGGGACCAGACAGAAGAGAGGAGAGAGAGAGGAGAGAGAGAGGAGAGACCAGACAGAAGAGAGGAGAGAGGGAGGAGAGAGGGAGGAGAGAGAAGAGACCAGACAGAAGAGAGGAGAGAGGAGGAGAGAGAGGAGAGACCAGAGAGAAGAGAGGAGAGAGGGAGGAGATGAGAGAAGAGACCAGAGAGATGAGAGGAGAGAGGGAGGTGAGAGAGGTGACCAGACAGAAGAGAGGAGAGAGGGAGGAGAGAGAGAGGAGACCAGACAGAAGAGAGGAGAGAGGGAGAAGAGAGAGAAGAGACCAGACAAAAGAGAGGAGAGAGGGAGGAGCAGAGAGAAGAGACCAGACAGAAGAGAGGAGAGAGGGAGGAGAGAGAGAAGAGACCAGAGAGAAGAGAGGAGAGAGGGAGGAGAGAGGGAGCAGAGAGAGAGGAGAGAGGGAGGAGCGAGAGAAGAGACCAGAGAGAAGAGAGGAGAGAGGGAGGAGAAGAGACCGGAGAGAAGAGAGGAGAGAGGGCGGAGAGAGAGAGGAGAGACCAGACAGAAGAGAGGAGAGAGGGAGGAGTGAGAGAGAAGGGACCAGACTGTAGTGAGAGGGTGGAGAGAGAGAGGAGTCCAGAGAGAAGAGTGAGGGAGGAGAGAGAGATGAGACCAGAGAGAAGAGAGGAGAGAGGGAGGAGAGAGAGAGAAGGGACCAGACAGAAGAGAGGAGAGAGGGAGGAGAGAGAGAGGAGAGACCAGAGAGAAGAGAGGAGAGAGGGAGGAGAGAGAGAGAAGACCAGACAGAAGAGAGAGGGAGGAGAGAGAGAGGAGAACAGACAGAAGAGAGGAGAGAGGGAGGAGAGAGAGAGAGGAGAGAAGAGAGGAGAGAGGGAGGAGAGAGAGAGAAGGACCAGACAGAAGAGAGGAGAGAGGGAGGAGAGAGAGAGGAGAGACCAGACAGAAGAGAGGAGAGAGGGAGGAGAGAGAGAGGAGAGACCAGAGAGAAGAGAGGAGAGAGGGAGGAGAAGAGAGAAGAGACCAGACAGAAGAGAGGAGAGAGGGTGGAGAGAGAGAGAAGGGACCAGACAGAAGAGAGGAGAGAGGGAGGAGAGAGAGAGGAGAGACCAGAGAGAAGAGAGGAGAGAGGGAGGAGAGAGAGAGAAGACCAGACAGACGAGAGAGGGAGGAGAGAGAGATGAGAACAGACAGAAGAGAGGAGAGAGGGAGGAGAGAGAGAGAGAGAGAGAAGAGAGGAGAGAGGGAGGAGAGAGAGAGAAGGGACCAGACAGAAGAGAGGAGAGAGGGAGGAGAGAGAGAGGAGAGACCAGACAGAAGAGAGGAGAGAGGGAGGAGAGAGAGAGGAGAGACCAGAGAGAAGAGAGGAGAGAGGGTGGAGAGAGAGAAGGGACCAGACAGAAGAGAGGAGAGAGGGAGGAGAGAGAGAGGAGAGACCAGACAGAAGACAGGAGAGAGGGAGGAGAGAGAGAAGGGACCAGAGAGAAGAGAGGAGAGAGGGAGGAGAAGAGACCGGAGAGAAGAGAGGAGAGAGAGAGGAGAGAGAGAAGAGACCAGAGAGAAGAGAGGAGAGAGGAAGGAGAGAGAGAAGAGAGGAGAGAGGGAGGAGAGAGAGAAGAGACCAGACAGAAGAGAGGAGAGAAGGAGGAGAGAGAGAAGAGACCAGAGAGAAGAGAGGAGAGAGGGAGGAGAAGAGACCAAAGAGAAGAGAGGAGAGAGGGAGGAGAAGAGAGAAGAGACCAGAGAGAAGAGAGGAGAGAAGGAGGAGAGAGAGAAGCGACCAGACAGAAGAGAGGACAGAGGGAGGAGAGAGGGAGGAGACCAGAGAGAAGAGAGGAGAGAGGGAGGAGAGAGAGAAGAGACCAGACAGAAGAGAGGGAGGAGAGAGAGAAGAGACCAGACAGAAGAGAGGAGAGAGGGAGGAGAGAGAGAAGAGACCAGACAGAAGAGAGGAGAGAGGGAGGAGAGAGAGAAGAGACCAGAGAGAAGAGAGGAGAGAGGGAGGAGAAGAGACCAAAGAGAAGAGAGGAGAGAGGGAGGAGAAGAGAGAAGAGACCAGAGAGAAGAGAGGAGAGAAGGAGGAGAGAGAGAAGAGACCAGACAGAAGACAGGACAGAGGGAGGAGAGAGGGAGGAGACCAGAGAGAAGAGAGGAGAGAGGAAGGAGAGAGAGAAGAGACCAGACAGAAGAGAGGAGAGAGGGAGGAGAAGAGACCAAAGAGAAGAGAGGAGAGAGGGAGGAGAAGAGAGAAGAGACCAGAGAGAAGAGAGGAGAGAAGGAGGAGAGAGAGAAGAGACCAGACAGAAGAGAGGACAGAGGGAGGAGAGAGGGAGGAGACCAGAGAGAAGAGAGGAGAGAGGAAGGAGAGAGAGAAGAGACCAGACAGAAGAGAGGGGGGAGAGAGGTGAGAGACCAGAGAGAAGAGAGGAGAGAGGTGGGAGAGAGAGAAGAGACCAGACAGAAGAGAGGAGAGAGGGAGGAGAAGAGACCAGAGAGAAGAGAGGAGAGAGGGAGGAGAAGAGAGGAGAGACCAGACAGAAGAGAGGAGAGAGGGAGGAGAAGAGAGAAGAGACCAGACAGAAGAGAGGAGAGAGGGAGGAGAGAGAGAAGAGACCAGACAGAAGAGAGGAGAGAGGGAGGAGAGAGAGAAGAGACCAGACAGAAGAGAGGAGAGAGGGAGGAGAGAGAGAAGAGACCAGAGAGAAGAGAGGAGAGAGGGAGGAGAGAGGGAGGAGAGAGGGAGGAGAGAGGGAGGAGACAGAGAGGAGAGAGGGAGGAGAGAGAGAAGAGACCAGAGAGAAGAGAGGAGAGAGGGAGGAGAGAGAGAAGAGACCAGAGAGAAGAGATGAGAGAGGGAGGAGAGAGAGAAGAGACCAGACAGAAGAGAGGAGAGAGAGAAGAGACCAGACAGAAGAGAGGAGAGAGGGAGGACAAGAGAGGAGAGACCAGACAGAAGGGAGGAGAGAGGGAGGAGAGAGAGAAGAGACCAGACAGAAGAGAGGAGAGAGGGAGGAGAGAGAGAAGAGACCAGACAGAAGAGAGGAGAGAGGGAGGAGAGAGAGGAGAGACCAGACAGAAGAGAGGAGAGAGGGAGGAGAGAGAGAAGAGACCAGACAGAAGAGAGGGAGGAGAGAGAGAAGAGACCAGACAGAAGAGAGGGAGGAGAGAGAGAAGAGACCAGACAGAAGAGAGGAGAGAGGGAGGAGAAGAGACCAGAGAGAAGAGAGGAGAGAGGGAGGAGAAGAGAGAAGAGACCCGCGAGACGGGAGGCGAGAGGGAGGAGAAGAGAGGAGAGACCAGACAGAAGAGAGGGAGAGAGGGAGGAGAGACCAGAGAGAAGAGAGGAGAGAGGGAGGAGAGAGAGAGGAGAGACCAGACAGAAGAGAGGAGAGAGGGAGGAGAGAGAGGAGAGACCAGACAGAAGAGATGAGAGAGGGAGGAGAAGAGAGGAGAGACCAGAGAGAAGAGAGGAGAGAGGAAGGAGAGAGAGAAGAGACCAGACAGAAGAGAGGAGAGAGGGAGGAGAGAGACGAGAGACCAGAGAGAAGAGAGGAAAGAGGGAGGAGAAGAGAGAAGAGACCAGAGAGAAGAGAGGAGAGAGGGAGGAGAGAGAGAAGAGACCAGACAGAAGAGAGGAGAGAGGGAGGAGAGAGAGAAGAGACCAGACAGAAGAGAGGAGAGAGGGAGGACAAGAGAGGAGAGACCACAGAGAAGAGAGGAGAGAGGGAGGAGAAGAGAGGAGAGACCAGACAGAAGAGAGGAGAGAGGGAGGAGAGAGAGGAGAGACCAGAGAGAAGAGAGGAGAGAGGGAGGAGAGAGCGAAGAGAACAGAGAGAAGAGAGGAGAGAGGGAGGAGAGAGAGAAGAGACCAGAGAGAACAGAGGAGAGAGGGCGGAGAGAGAGAAGAGACCAGACAGAAGAGAGGTAGAAGAGAGGGAGGAGAGAGAGAAGAGAACAGACAGAAGAGAGGAGAGAGGGAGGAGAGAGAGAAGAGACCAGACAGAAGAGAGGGAGGAGAAGAGAGGGAGAAACCAGAGAGAAGAGAGGTAGAATAGAGGGAGGAGAGAGATAAGAGAACAGAGAGGAGAGAGTTAGGAGAAGAGAGGGAGGAGAGAGAGAAGAAACCAGAGTGAAGAGAGGAGATAGGGAGGAGAGAGAGAAGAGACCAGAGAGAGGAGAGGAGAGAGGGAGGAGAGAGAGAAGAGACGAGTCAGAAGAGAGAGGAGAGAGAGAGGAGAGAGAGAAGAGACCAGAGAGAAGAGAGGAGATAGGGAGGAGAGAGAGAGAAGAGACCAGACAAAAGAGAGGAGAGAGGGAGGAGAGAGAGAAGAGACCAGACAGAAGAGAGGAGAGAGGGAGGAGAGAGAGAAGAGACCAGACAGAAGAGAGGACAGAAGGAGGAGCAGAGAGGAGAAACCAGAGAGAAGAGAGGGAGAAGAGAGGGAGGAGAGAGAGAAGAGAACAGAGAGGAGAGAGGAGAGAAGAGAGGAGAGAGGGAGGAGAGAGCCAAGAGAACAGAGAGAAGAGAGTAGAGAGGGAGGAGAGAGAGAAGAGACCAGAGAGGAGAGAGGGAGGAGAGAGAGAAGAGACCAGAGAGGAGAGAGGGAGGAGAGAGAGAAGGACCAGAGAGAAGAGAGGAGAGAGGGTGGAGAGAGAGAGAAGGGACCAGACAGAAGAGAGGAGAGAGGAGGAGAGAGAGAGGAGAGACCAGACAGAAGAGAGGAGAGAGGGAGGAGAGAGAGAAGGGACCAGAGAGAAGAGAGGAGAGAGGGTGGAGAGAGAGAGAAGGGACCAGACAGAAGAGAGGAGAGAGGGAGGAGAGAGAGAGGAGAGACCAGACAGAAGAGAGGAGAGAGGGAGGAGAGAGAGAAGGACCAGAGAGAAGAGAGGAGAGAGGGTGGAGAGAGAGAAAAGACCAGACAGAAGAGAGGGAGAGAGGGAGGAGAGAGAGAGAAGGGACCAGACAGAAGAGAGGAGAGAGGGAGGAGAGAGAGAGAAGGGACCAGACAGAAGAGAGGGAGAGAGGGAGGAGAGAGAGAGAAGGGACCAGACAGAAGAGAGGAGAGAGGGAGGAGAGAGAGAGGAGAGACCAGAGAGAAGAGAGGAGAGAGGGAGGAGAAGAGAGAAGAGACCAGACAGAAGAGAGGAGAGAGGGTGGAGAGAGAGAGAAGGGACCAGACAGAAGAGAGGAGAGAGGGAGGAAAGAGAGAGGAGAGACCAGAGAGAAGAGAGGAGAGAGGGAGGAGAGAGAGAGGAGACCAGACAGAAGAGAGAGGGAGGAGAGAGAGAGGAGAACAGACAGAAGAGAGGAGAGAGGGAGGAGAGAGAGAGGAGAAAAGAGAGGAGAGAGGGAGGAGAGAGAGAGAAGGGACCAGACAGAAGAGAGGAGAGAGGGAGGAGAGAGAGAGAAGGGACCAGACAGAAGAGAGGAGAGAGAGAGGAGAGACCAGAGAGAAGAGAGGAGAGAGGGAGGAGAAGAGAGAAGGGACCAGACAGAAGAGAGGAGAGAGGGAGGAGAGAGACAGAAGGGACCAGACAGAAGAGAGGAGAGAGGGAGGAGAGAGAGAGGAGAGACCAGAGAGAAGAGAGGAGAGAGGGAGGAGAAGAGAGAAGAGACCAGACAGAAGAGAGGAGAGAGGGTGGAGAGAGAGAGAAGGGACCAGACAGAAGAGAGGAGAGAGGGAGGAGATAGAGAGGAGAGACCAGAGAGAAGAGAGGAGAGACCAGAGAGAAGAGAGGAGAGAGGGAGGAGAAGAGAGAAGAGACCAGACAGAAGAGAGGAGAGAGGGTGGAGAGAGAGAGAAGGGACCAGACAGAAGAGAGGAGAGAGGGAGGAGAGAGAGAGAAGGGACCAGACAGAAGAGAGGAGAGAGGGAGGAGAGAGAGAGGAGAGACCAGAGAGAAGAGAGGAGAGAGGGAGGAGAAGAGAGAAGAGACCAGACAGAAGAGAGGAGAGAGGGTGGAGAGAGAGAGAAGGGACCAGACAGAAGAGAGGAGAGAGGGAGGAGAGAGAGAGAAGAGACCAGACAGAAGAGAGGAGAGAGGGAGGAGAGAGAGAAGGGACCAGAGAGAAGAGAGGAGAGAGGGTGGAGAGAGAGAGAAGGACCAGACAGAAGAGAGGAGAGAGGGAGGAGAGAGAGAGGAGAGACCAGACAGAAGTGAGGAGAGAGGGAGGAGAGAGAGAGGAGAGACCAGAGAGAAGAGAGGAGAGAGGGTGGAGAGAGAGAAGGGACCAGACAGAAGAGAGGAGAGAGGGAGGAGAGAGAGAGAAGAGACCAGACAGAAGAGAGGAGAGAGGGAGGAGAGAGAGAAGGGACCAGAGAGAAGAGATCAGAGAGGGAGAAGAGAGAGAGAAGGGACCAGACAGAAGAGAGGAGAGAGAGAGGAGAGAGAGAGGAGAGACCAGACAGAAGAGAGGAGAGAGGGAGGAGAGAGGGAGGAGAGAGAAGAGACCAGACAGAAGAGAGGAGAGAGGGAGGAGAGAGAGGAGAGACCAGAGAGAAGAGAGGAGAGAGGGAGGAGAGAGAGAGGAGACCAGAGAGAAGAGAGGAGAGTGGGAGGAGAGAGAGAAGGCACCAGAGAGAAGAGAGGAGAGAGGGAGGAGAGAGAGGAGAGACCAGACAGAAGAGAGGAGAGAGGGAGGAGAGAGGGAGGAGAGACCAGAGAGAAGAGAGGAGAGAGGGAGGAGAGAGAGAGGAGAGAAGGAGAGAGGGAGGAGAGAGAGAAGGGACCAGAGAGAAGAGAGGAGAGAGGGAGGAGAGAGAGAGGAGAGAGGGAGGAGAGAGAGAAGGGACCAGAGAGAAGAGAGGAGAGAGGGAGGAGAGAGAGAAGAGAGGAGAGAGGGAGGAGAGAGAGAGGAGAGACCAGACAGAAGAGAGGAGAGAGGGAGGAGAGAGAGAGAAGGGACCAGACAGAAGAGAGGAGAGAGGGAGGAGAGAGAGAGGAGAGACCAGAGAGAAGAGAGAAGAGAGGGAGGAGAAGAGAGAAGAGACCAGACAGAAGAGAGGAGAGAGGGTGGAGAGAGAGAGAAGGGACCAGACAGAAGAGAGGAGAGAGGGAGGAGAGAGAGAGGAGAGACCAGAGAGAAGAGAGGAGAGAGGGAGGAGAGAGAGAGAGACCAGACAGAAGAGAGAGGGAGGAGAGAGAGAGGAGAACAGACAGAGGAGAGGAGAGGGGGAGGGGAGAGAGAGGAGTGACCAGAGAGAAGAGAGGAGAGAGGGAGGAGAAGAGAGAAGAGACCAGAGAGAAGAGAGGAGAGAGCGAGGAGAGAGAGAGAAGGGACCAGACAGAAGAGAGAGGGAGGAGAGAGAGAGGAGACCAGAGAGAAGAGAGAGGGAGGAGAGAGAGAAGAGACCAGAGAGAAGAGAGGAGAGAGGGAGGAGAGAGAGAAGAGACCAGACAGAAGAGAGCAGAGAGGGAGGAGAGAGACAGAAGGGACCAGACAGAAGAGAGGAGAGAGGGAGGAGAGAGAGAGGAGAGACCAGAGAGAAGAGAGGAGAGAGGGAGGAGAAGAGAGAAGAGACCAGACAGAAGAGAGGAGAGAGGGTGGAGAGAGAGAGAAGGGACCAGACAGAAGAGAGGAGAGAGGGAGGAGAGAGAGAGGAGAGACCAGACAGAAGAGAGGAGACAGGAGGAGAGAGAGAAGGGACCAGAGAGAAGAGAGGAGAGAGGGTGGAGAGAGAGAGAAGGGACCAGAGAGAAGAGAGGAGAGAGGGAGGAGAGAGAGAAGAGACCAGACAGAAGAGAGGAGAGAGAGAAGAGAAGAGACCAGAGAGAAGAGAGGAGAGAGCGAGGAGAGAGAGAAGAGACCAGACAGAAGAGAGGAGAGAGGGAGGAGAGAGAGAGGAGAGACCAGACAGAAGAGAGGAGAGAGGGAGGAGAGAGAGAAGGGACAAGAGAGAAGAGCGGAGAGAGGGTGGAGAGAGAGAGAAGGGACCAGACAGAAGAGAGGAGAGAGGGAGGAGAGAGGGAGGAGAGAGAAGAGACCAGACAGAAGAGAGGAGAGAGGGAGGAGAGAGAGAGAAGGGACCAGACAGAAGAGAGGAGAGAGGAGGAGAGAGAGAGGAGACCAGACAGAAGAGAGGAGAGAGGGAGCAGAGAGGGAGGAGAGACCAGACAGAAGAGTGGACAGCGGGAGGAGATATAGAGGATAGACCAGTCAGAAGAGAGGAGAGCTGGAGGCGAGAGAGAAGGGACCAGAGAGAAGAGAGGAGAGAGGGAGGAGAGAGGGAGGAGAGAGAGAGGAGAGAGGGAGGAGCGAGAGAAGAGACCAGAGAGAAGAGAGGAGAGAGGGAGGAGAAGAGACCGGAGAGAAGAGAGGAGAGAGGGAGGAGAAGAGAGGAGAGACCAGAGAGAAGAGAGGAGAGAGGGAGGAGAGAGAGAGAAGGGACCAGACAGAAGAGAGGAGAGAGGGAGGAGAGAGAGAGGAGAGACCAGAGAGAAGAGAGAAGAGAGGGAGGAGAAGAGAGAAGAGACCAGACAGAAGAGAGGAGAGAGGGTGGAGAGAGAGAGAAGGGACCAGACAGAAGAGAGGAGAGAGGGAGGAGAGAGAGAGGAGAGACCAGAGAGAAGAGAGGAGAGAGGGAGGAGAGAGAGAGAAGACCAGACAGAAGAGAGAGGGAGGAGAGAGAGAGGAGAACAGACAGAAGAGAGGAGAGAGGGAGGAGAGAGAGAGAGGAGAGAAGAGAGGAGAGAGGGAGGAGAGAGAGAGAAGGGACCAGACAGAAGAGAGGAGAGAGGGAGGAGAGAGAGAGGAGAGACCAGACAGAAGAGAGGAGAGAGGGAGGAGAGAGAGAGGAGAGACCAGAGAGAAGAGAGGAGAGAGGGAGGAGAAGAGAGAAGAGACCAGACAGAAGAGAGGAGAGAGGGTGGAGAGAGAGAGAAGGGACCAGACAGAAGAGAGGAGAGAGGGAGGAGAGAGAGAGGAGAGACCAGAGAGAAGAGAGGAGAGAGGGAGGAGAGAGAGAGAAGACCAGACAGAAGAGAGAGGGAGGAGAGAGAGAGGAGAACAGACAGAAGAGAGGAGAGAGGGAGGAGAGAGAGAGAGGAGAGAAGAGAGGAGAGAGGGAGGAGAGAGAGAGAAGGGACCAGACAGAAGAGAGGAGAGAGGGAGGAGAGAGAGAGGAGAGACCAGACAGAAGAGAGGAGAGAGGGAGGAGAGAGAGAGGAGAGACCAGAGAGAAGAGAGGAGAGAGGGAGGAGAGAGAGAAGAGACCAGAGACAAGAAAGGAGAGAGGGAGGAGAGAGAGGAGAGACCAGACAGAAGAGAAGAGAGAATGAGGAGAGAGAGAAGAGACCAGAGAGAAGAGAGGAGAGAGGGAGGAGAAGAGACCGGAGAGAAGAGAGGAGAGAGGGAGGAGAAGAGAGGAGAGACCAGAGAGAAGAGAGGAGAGAGGGAGGAGCGAGAGAAGAGACCAGACAGAAGAGAGGACAGAGGGAGGAGAGAGGAGAGGAGAGAGAGAAGAGAGGAGAGAGGGAGGAGAGAGAGAAGAGACCAGACAGAAGAGAGGAGAGAGGGAGGAGAGAGAGAAGAGACCAGAGAGAAGAGAGGAGAGAGGGAGGAGAAGAGACCAAAGAGAAGAGAGGAGAGAGGGAGGAGAAGAGAGAAGAGACCAGAGAGAAGAGAGGAGAGAAGGAGGAGAGAGAGAAGAGACGAGACAGAAGAGAGGAGAGAGGGAGGAGAGAGAGAAGAGACCAGAGAGAAGAGAGGAGAGAGGGAGGAGAGAGAGAAGAGACCAGACAGAAGAGAGGGAGGAGAGAGAGAAGAGACCAGACAGAAGAGAGGAGAGAGGGAGGAGAGAGAGAAGAGACCAGACAGAAGAGAGGAGAGAGGGAGGAGAGAGAGAAGAGACCAGAGAGAAGAGAGGGGATAGGGAGGAGAAGAGACCAAAGAGAAGAGAGGAGAGAGGGAGGAGAAGAGAGAAGAGACCAGAGAGAAGAGAGGAGAGAAGGAGGAGAGAGAGAAGAAACCAGACAGAAGACAGGACAGAGGGAGGAGAGAGGGAGGAGACCAGAGAGAAGAGAGGAGAGAGGAAGGAGAGAGGGGAGAGACCAGACAGAAGAGAGGAGAGAGGGAGGAGAAGAGACCAAAGAGAAGAGAGGAGAGAGGGAGGAGAAGAGAGAAGAGACCAGAGAGAAGAGAGGAGAGAAGGAGGAGAGAGAGAAGAGACCAGAGAGAAGAGAGGAGAGAGGGAGGAGAGAGGGAGGAGACCAGAGAGAAGAGAGGAGAGAGGGAGGAGAGAGAGAAGATACCAGACAGAAGAGAGGGAGGAGAGAGAGAAGAGACCAGACAGAAGAGAGGAGAGAGGGAGGAGAAGAGACCAGAGAGAAGAGAGGAGAGAGGGAGGAGAAGAGACCAGAGAGAAGAGAGGAGGGAGGGAGGAGAAGAGAGGAGAGACCAGACAGAAGAGAGGAGAGAGGGAGGAGAAGAGAGAAGAGACCAGACAGAAGAGAGGAGAGAGGGAGGAGAGAGAGAAGAGACCAGACAGAAGAGAGGAGAGAGGGAGGAGAGAGAGAAGAGACCAGACAGAAGAGAGGAGAGAGGGAGGAGAGAGAGGAGAGACCAGAGAGAAGAGAGGAGAGAGGGAGGAGAGAGGGAGGAGACAGGGAGGAGAGGAGAGAGGGAGGAGAGAGAGAAGAGACCAGAGAGAAGAGAGGAGAGAGGGAGGAGAGAGAGGAGAGATCAGAGAGAAGAGAGGAGAGAGGGAGGAGAGAGAGAAGAGACCAGACAGAAGAGAGGAGAGAGGGAGGAGAAGAGACCAGAGAGAAGAGAGGAGAGAGGGAGGAGAAGAGAGAAGAGACCAGACAGAAGAGAGGAGAGAGGGAGGAGAGAGAGAAGAGACCAGACAGAAGAGAGGAGAGAGGGAGGAGAGAGAGAAGAGACCAGACAGAAGAGAGGAGAGAGGGAGGAGAGAGAGGAGAGACCAGACAGAAGAGAGGAGAGAGGGAGGAGAGAGAGAAGAGATGAGACAGAAGACAGGAGAGAGGGAGGAGAGAGAGAGGAGAGAGAGAAGAGACCAGAGAGAAGAGAGGAGAGAGGGAGGAGAGAGAGAAGAGACCAGACAGAAGAGAGGAGAGAGGGAGGAGAGAGAGAAGAGACCAGACAGAAGAGAGGAGAGAGGGAGGAGAGAGAGAAGAGACCAGACAGAAGAGAGGAGAGAGGGAGGAGAAGAGAGGAGAAACCAGAGAGAAGAGAGGAGAAGAGAGGGTGGTGAGAGAGAAGAAACCAGAGTGAAGAGAGGAGAGAAGAGAGGAGAGAGGGAGGAGAGAGCGAAGAGAACAGAGAGAAGAGAGTAGAGAGGGAGGAGAGAGAGAAGAGACCAGAGAGGAGAGAGGGAGGAGAGAGGGAGGAGAGAGAGAAGAGACCAGAGAGGAGAGAGGGAGGAGAGAGAGAAGGGACCAGAGAGAAGAGAGGAGAGAGGGGTGGAGAGAGAGAGAAGGGACCAGACAGAAGAGAGGAGAGAGGGAGGAGAGAGAGAGGAGAGACCAGACAGAAGAGAGGAGAGAGGGAGGAGAGAGAGAAGGACCAGAGAGAAGATAGGAGAGAGGGTGGAGAGAGAGGAGACCAGACAGAAGAGAGGAGAGAGGGAGGAGAAGAGAGGAGAGACCAGACAGAAGAGAGGAGAGAGGGAGGAGAGAGAGAAGGGACCAGAGAGAAGAGAGGAGAGAGGGTGGAGAGAGAGAAAAGACCAGACAGAAGAGAGGAGAGAGGAGGAGAGAGAGAGAAGGGACCAGACAGAAGAGAGGGGAGAGAGGGAGGAGAGAGAGAGAAGGGACCAGACAGAAGAGAGGAGAGAGGGAGGAGAGAGAGAGAAGGACCAGACAGAAGAGAGGAGAGAGGGAGGAGAGAGAGAGGGAGAGACCAGAGAGAAGAGAGGAGAGAGGGGAGGAGAAGAGAGAAGAGACCAGACAGAAGAGAGGAGAGAGGGTGGAGAGAGAGAGAAGGGACCAGACAGAAGAGAGGAGAGAGGGGAGGAAAGAGAGAGAGTAGAGACCAGAGAGAAGAGAGGAGAGAGGGAGGAGAGAGGGAGGAGACCAGAGAGAAGAGAGAGGGAGGAGAGAGAGAGGAGAACAGACAGAAGAGAGGAGAGAGGGAGGAGAGAGAGAGGAGAAAAGAGAGGAGAGAGGGAGGAGAGAGAGAGAAGGACCAGACAGAAGAGAGGAGAGAGGAGTGAGAGAGAGAGAAGGGACCAGACAGAAGAGAGGAGAGAGAGAGGAGAGACCAGAGAGAAGAGAGGAGAGAGGAGGAGAAGAGAGAAGGGACCAGACAGAAGAGAGGAGAGAGGGGAGGAGAGAGACAGAAGGACCAGACAGAAGAGAGGAGAGAGGGAGGAGAGAGAGAGAGAGACCAGAGAGAAGAGAGGAGAGAGGGAGGAGAAGAGAGAAGAGACCAGACAGAAGAGAGGAGAGAGGGTGGAGAGAGAGAGAAGGGACCAGACAGAAGAGAGGAGAGAGGGAGGAGATAGAGAGGGAGAGACCAGAGAGAAGAGAGGAGAGACCAGAGAGAAGAGAGGAGAGAGGGAGGAGAAGAGAGAAGAGACCAGACAGAAGAGAGGAGAGAGGGTGGAGAGAGAGAGAAGGGACCAGACAGAAGAGAGGAGAGAGGGAGGAGAGAGAGAGAAGGGACCAGACAGAAGAGAGGAGAGAGGGAGGAGAGAGAGAGGAGAGACCAGAGAGAAGAGAGGAGAGAGGGAGGAGAAGAGAGAAGAGACCAGACAGAAGAGAGGAGAGAGGGTGGAGAGAGAGAGAAGGGACCAGACAGAAGAGAGGAGAGAGGGAGGAGAGAGAGAGGAGAGACCAGACAGAAGAGAGGAGAGAGGAGGAGAGAGAGAAGGACCAGAGAGAAGAGAGAGAGAGGGTGGAGAGAGAGAGAAGGGACCAGACAGAAGAGAGGAGAGAGGGAGGAGAGAGAGAGGAGAGACCAGACAGAAGAGAGGAGAGAGGGAGGAGAAGAAAGGAGAGACCAGAGAGAAGAGAGGAGAGAGGGTGGAGAGAGAGAAGGGACCAGACAGAAGAGAGGAGAGAGGGAGGAGAGAGAGAGGAGAGACCAGACAGAAGAGAGGGAGAGAGGGAGGAGAGAGAGAAGGGACCAGAGAGAAGAGAGGGAGAGAGGGGTGGAGAGAGAGAGAAGGGACCAGACAGAAGAGAGGGAGAGAGAGAGGAGAGAGAGAGGAGAGACCAGACAGAAGAGAGGAGAGAGGGAGGAGAGAGGGAGGAGAGAGAAGAGACCAGACAGAAGAGAGAAGAGAGGGAGGAGAGAGAGAAGTGACCAGACAGAAGAGAGGAGAGAGGGAAGAGAAGAGAGAAGAGACCAGAGAGAAGAGAGAGGAAAGAGGGAGGAGAGAGAGAGAAGGACCAGACAGAAGAGAGGAGAGAGGGAGGAGAGAGAGAGGAGACCAGACAGAAGAGAGGAGAGAGGGAGGAGAGAGGGAGGAGAGACCAGAGAGAAGAGAGAGAGAGGGAGGAGAGAGAGAGGAGAGACCAGACAGAAGAGAGTAGAGAGGGAGGAGAGAGAGAAGGGACCAGAGAGAAGAGAGGAGAGAGGGAGGAGAGAGAGGGAGGAGAGAGAGAGGAGAGAGGGAGGAGAGAGAGAAGAGACCAAAGAGAAGAGAGGAGAGAGGGAGGAGAAGAGACCGGAGAGAAGAGAGGAGAGAGGGAGGAGAGAGAGAGGAGAGACCAGACAGAAGAGAGTGAGAGAGGGAGGAGAGAGAGAGAAGGGACCAGACAGAAGAGAGGAGAGAGGGAGGAGAGAGAGAGGAGAGACCAGAGAGAAGAGAGAAGAGAGGGAGGAGAAGAGAGAAGAGACCAGACAGAAGAGAGGAGAGAGGGTGGAGAGAGAGAGAAGGGACCAGACAGAAGAGAGAGAGAGGGAGGAGAGAGAGAGGGAGAGACCAGAGAGAAGAGAGGAGAGAGGGAGGAGAGAGAGAGAAGACCAGACAGAAGAGAGAGGGAGAGAGAGAGAGAGGAGAACAGACAGAAGAGAGGAGAGAGGGAGGAGAGAGAGGAGAGACCAGAGAGAAGAGAGGAGAGAGGGAGGAGAAGAGAGAAGAGACCAGAGAGAAGAGAGGAGAGAGAGGAGGAGAGAGAGAGAAGGGACCAGACAGAAGAGAGAGAGAGAGGGAGGAGAGAGAGAAGAGACCAGACAGAAGAGAGGAGAGAGGGAGGAGAGAGGGAGGAGAGACCAGAGAGAAGAGAGGAGAGAGGGAGGAGAGAGAGAGGAGAGACCAGACAGAAGAGAGGAGAGAGGGAGGAGAGAGACAGAAGGGACCAGACAGAAGAGAGGAGAGAGGGAGGAGAGAGAGAGGAGAGACCAGAGAGAAGAGAGGAGAGAGGGAGGAGAAGAGAGAAGAGACCAGACAGAAGAGAGGAGAGAGGGTGGAGAGAGAGAGAAGGGACCAGACAGAAGAGAGGAGAGAGGGAGGAGAGAGAGAGGAGAGACCAGACAGAAGAGAGGAGAGAGGGAGGAGAGAGAGAAGGACCAGAGAGAAGAGAGGAGAGAGGGTGGAGAGAGAGAGAAGGGACCAGACAGAAGAGAGGAGAGAGGGAGGAGAGAGAGAGGAGAGACCAGACAGAAGAGAGAGAGAGAGGGAGGAGAGAGAGAGGAGAGACCAGAGAGAAGAGAGGAGAGAGGGTGGAGAGAGAGAAGGGACCAGACAGAAGAGAGGAGAGAGGGAGGAGAGAGAGAGGAGAGACCAGACAGAAGAGAGGAGAGAGGGAGGAGAGAGAGAAGGACCAGAGAGAAGAGAGGAGAGAGGGTGGAGAGAGAGAGAAGGGACCAGACAGAAGAGAGGAGAGAGAGAGGAGAGAGAGAGAAGAGACCAGACAAAAGAGAGGAGAGAGGGAGGAGCAGAGAGAAGAGACCAGACAGAAGAGAGGAGAGAGGGAGGAGAGAGAGAAGAGAACAGAGAGAAGAGAGGAGAGAGAGAAGAGCAGAGAGAAGAGACCAGAGAGAAGAGAGGAGAGAGGGAGGAGAGCGAGAGGAGAGAGGGAGGAGAGAGAGAAGGGACCAGAGAGAAGAGAGGAGAGAGGGAGGAGAGAGAGAGGAGACCAGACAGAAGAGAGGAGAGAGGGAGCAGAGAGGGAGGAGAGACCAGACAGAAGAGAGAGGGAGGAGAGAGAGAGGAGAGACCAGACAGAAGAGAGGAGAGAGGGAGGAGAGAGAGAAGGGACCAGAGAGAAGAGAGGAGAGAGGGAGGAGAGAGGGAGGAGAGAGAGAGGAGAGAGGGAGGAGCGAGAGAAGAGACCAGAGAGAAGAGAGGAGAGAGGGAGGAGAAGAGACCGGAGAGAAGAGAGGAGAGAGGGAGGAGAGAGAGAGGAGAGACCAGACAGAAGAGAGGAGAGAGGAGGAGAGAGAGAGAAGGGACCAGACAGAAGAGAGGAGAGAGAGGAGGAGAGAGAGAGGAGAGACCAGAGAGAAGAGAGAAGAGAGGAGGAGAAGAGAGAAGAGACCAGACAGAAGAGAGGAGAGAGGGTGGAGAGAGAGAGAAGGGACCAGACAGAAGAGAGGAGAGAGGGAGAGAGAGAGAGGAGAGACCAGAGAGAAGAGAGGAGAGAGGGAGGAGAGAGAGAGAAGACCAGACAGAAGAGAGAGGGAGGAGAGAGAAAGGAGAACAGACAGAAGAGAGGAGAGAGGGAGGAGAGAGAGAGAGGAGAGAAGAGAGGAGAGAGGGAGGAGAGAGAGAGAAGGGACCAGACAGAAGAGAGGAGAGAGGGAGGAGAGAGAGAGGAGAGACCAGACAGAAGAGAGGAGAGAGGGAGGAGAGAGAGAGGAGAGACCAGAGAGAAGAGAGGAGAGAGGGAGGAGAAGAGAGAAGAGACCAGACAGAAGAGAGGAGAGAGGGTGGAGAGAGAGAGAAGGGACCAGACAGAAGAGAGGAGAGAGGGAGGAGAGAGAGAGGAGAGACCAGAGAGAAGAGAGGAGAGAGGGAGGAGAGAGAGAGAAGACCAGACAGAAGAGAGAGGGAGGAGAGAGAGAGGAGAACAGACAGAAGAGAGGAGAGAGGGAGGAGAGAGAGAGAGGAGAGAAGAGAGGAGAGAGGGAGGAGAGAGAGAGAAGGACCAGACAGAAGGGAGGAGAGAGGGAGGAGAGAGAGAGGAGAGACCAGACAGAAGAGTGGAGAGAGAGAAGAGAAGAGACCAGAGAGAAGAGAGGAGAGAGGGAGGAGAGAGAGAAGAGACCAGACAGAAGAGAGGAGAGAGGGAGGAGAAGAGAGGAGAGACCAGACAGAAGAGAGGAGAGAGGGAGGAGAGAGAGAAGAGACCAGAGAGAAGAGAGGAGAGAGGAAGGAGAGAGAGAAGAGAGGAGAGAGGGAGGAGAGAGAGAAGAGACCAGAGAGAAGAGAGGAGAGAGGGAGGAGAGAGAGAAGAGACCAGACAGAAGAGAGGAGAGAGGGAGGAGAGAGAGAAGAGACCAGAGAGAAGAGAGGAGAGAGGGAGGAGAGAGAGAAGAGACCAGACAGAAGAGAGGAGAGAGGGAGGAGAGAGAGAAGAGACCAGAGAGAAGAGAGGAGAGAGGGAGGAGAGAGACCACAGAGTAGAGAGGAGAGTGGGTGGAGACGAGAGAAGAGACCTGTGAGAAGAGAGGAGAGAAGGAGGAGAGAGAGAAGAGACCAGACAGAAGAGAGGGTGGAGAGAGAGAAGAGACCAGAGAGAAGTGATGAGAGAGGGTGGAGAGAGAGAAGAGACCAGACAGTAGAGAGGAGAGAGAGAAGAGACCAGACAGAAGAGAGGAGAGAGGGAGGAGAGAGAGAAGAGACCAGACAGAAGAGAGGAGAGAGGGAGGAGAGAGAGAAGAGACCAGAGAGAAGAGAGGAGAGAGGGAGGAGAAGAGACCAAAGAGAAGAGAGGAGAGAGGGAGGAGAAGAGAGAAGAGACCAGAGAGAAGAGAGGAGAGAAGGAGGAGAGAGAGAAGAGACCAGACAGAAGAGAGGGAGGAGAGAGAGAAGAGACCAGACAGAAGAGAGGAGAGGGGGAGGAGAGAGAGAAGAGACCAGACAGAAGAGAGGAGAGAGGGAGGAGAAGAGACCAAAGAGAAGAGAGGAGAGTGGGAGGAGAAGAGAGAAGAGACCAGAGAGAAGAGAGGAGAGAAGGAGGAGAGAGAGAAGAGACCAGACAGAAGAGAGGGAGGAGAGAGAGAAGAGACCAGACAGAAGAGAGGAGAGGGGGAGGAGAGAGAGAAGAGACCAGACAGAAGAGAGGGAGGAGAGAGAGAAGAGACCAGACAGAAGAGAGGAGAGAGGTAGGAGAGAGAGAAGAGACCAGACAGAAGAGAGGAGAGAGGGAGGAGAAGAGACCAGAGAGAAGAGAGGAGAGAGGGAGGAGAAGAGAGGAGAGACCAGAGAGAAGAGAGGAGAGAGGGAGGAGAAGAGAGAAGAGACCAGACAGAAGAGAGGAGAGAGGGAGGAGAGAGAGAAGAGACCAGACAGAAGAGAGGAGAGAGGGAGGAGAGAGAGAAGAGACCAGACAGAAGAGAGGAGAGAGGGAGGAGAAGAAAGGAGAGACCAGAGAGAAGAGAGGAGAGAGGGAGGAGAGAGGGAGAAGAAAGGGAAGAGAGGAGAGAGGGAGGAGAGAGAGAAGAGACCAGACAGAAGAGAGAAGAGAGGGAGGAGAGAGAGAAGTGACCAGAGAGCAGAGAGGAGTGAGGGAGGAGAGAGAGAAGAGACCAGACAGAAGAGAGGAGAGAGGGAGGAGAAGAGACCAGAGAGAAGAGAGGAGAGAGGGAGGAGAAGAGAGAAGAGACCAGACAGAAGAGAGGAGAGAGGGAGGAGAGAGAGAAGAAACCAGACAGAAGAGAGGAGAGAGGGAGGAGAGAGAGAAGAGACCAGACAGAAGAGAGGAGAGAGGGAGGAGAGAGAGGAGAGACCAGACAGAAGAGAGGAGAGAGGGAGGAGAGAGAGAAGAGACCAGACAGAAGAGAGGGAGGAGAGAGAGAAGAGACCAGACAGAAGAGAGGAGAGAGGGAGGAGAGAGAAAAGAGACCAGAGAGAAGAGAGGAGAGAGGGAGGAGAAGAGACCAGAGAGAAGAGAGGAGAGAGGGAGGAGAAGAGAGGAGAGACCAGAGAGAAGAGAGGAGAGAGGGAGGAGAAGAGAGGAGAGACCAGACAGAAGAGAGGAGAGAGGGAGGAGAGACCAGAGAGAAGAGAGGAGAGAGGGAGGAGAGAGAGAGGAGAGACCAGACAGAAGAGAGGAGAGAGGGAGGAGAGAGAGGAGAGACCAGACAGAAGAGATGAGAGAGGGAGGAGAAGAGAGGAGAGACCAGAGAGAAGAGAGGAGAGAGGAAGGAGAGAGAGAAGAGACCAGACAGAAGAGAGGAGAGAGGGAGGAGAAGAGACCAAAGAGAAGAGAGGAGAGAGGGAGGAGAAGAGAGAAGAGACCAGAGAGAAGAGAGGAGAGAGGGAGGAGAGAGAGAAGAGACCAGACAGAAGAGAGGAGAGAGGGAGGAGAGAGAGAAGAGACCAGACAGAAGAGAGGAGAGAGGGAGGACAAGAGAGGAGAGACCAGAGAGAAGAGAGGAGAGAGGGAGGAGAAGAGAGGAGAGACCAGACAGAAGAGAGGAGAGAGGGAGGAGAGAGAGGAGAGAACAGAGAGAAGAGAGGAGAGAGGGAGGAGAGAGAGAAGAGAAAAGAGAGAAGATAGGAGAGAGGGAGGAGAGAGAGAAGAGACCAGAGAGAACAGAGGAGAGAGGGCGGAGAGAGAGAAGAGACCAGACAGAAGAGAGAGAGAGGGAGGAGAGAAGAGAGTAGAGACCAGACAGAAGAGAGGAGAGAGGGAGGAGAGAGAGAAGAGACCAGAGAGAACAGAGGAGAGAGGGCGGAGAGAGAGAAGAGACCAGACAGAAGAGAGGTAGAAGAGAGGGAGGAGAGAGAGAAGAGAACAGAGAGGAGAGAGGGAGGAGAAGAGAGGGAGGAGAGAGAGAAGAAACCAGAGTGAAGAGAGGAGAGAAGCGAGGAGAGAGGGAGGAGAGAGCGAAGAGAACAGAGAGAAGAGAGTAGAGAGGAGGAGAGAGAGAAGAGACCAGAGAGGAGAGAGGGAGGAGAGAGAGAAGAGACCAGAGAGGAGAGAGGGAGGAGAGAGGGAGGAGAGAGAGAAGAGACCAGAGAGAAGAGAGGAGAGAGGGAGAAGAGAGAGAAGAGACCAGACAGAAGCGAGGAGAGAGGGAGGAGAAGAGGGGAGAGACCAGACAGAAGAGAGGAGAGAGGGAGGAGAGAGAGAACAGAGAGAAGAGAGGAGAGAGGGAGGAGAAGAGAGAAGAGACCAGAGAGAAGAGAGGGAGGAGAAGAGAAGGAGAGAGGAGAGACCAGAGAGAAGAGAGGATAGAGGGAGGAGAGAGAGAACAGAGAGAAGAGAGGAGAGAGGGAGGAGAGAGAGAAGAAACAAGAGAGGAGAGAAGAGAGAGGGAGGAGAAGAGAGAGAGGAGAGACCAGAGAGAAGAGAGGGAGGAGAAGAGAGAAGAGACCAGAGAGAAGAGAGGATAGAGGGAGGAGAGAGAGAACAGAGAGAAGAGAGGAGAGAGGGAGGAGAGAGAGAAGAAACAAGAGAGGAGAGAAGAGAGAGGGAGGAGAAGAGAGGGAGGAGAGAGAGGAGAGAGGGAGAGAAGAGAGGGAGGAGAGAGAGAAGAGACCAGAGAGAAGAGAGGAGAGAGGGAGGAGAAAGGGGGAAGAAAGGGAATAGAGAAGGAGGAGAGAGATAGCGAGAAGAGAGAGGAAAGAGGGAGAGAAACAGAAGGAGGAGAGAGAGGGAGGAGAGAAGAGAGGGAGAGAAGAGAGAGAGAAACAGAGAGAGGAGCGAATGAGAGAAACAGAAGGAGGAGAGAGGGAGGAAGAGAAACAGGGAGAGAAGAGAGGGAGAGACCAGAGAGGGAGAGGTGGAGAGGGAGAGATGAAGAGGGAGAGGGGGGAGAGAGAAAGAGAGAAGGAGAGAGAGGGAGAGAAAGAGAGGGAGGAGAGAAGAGACGGAGACAAGAGAGGGAAGGGATAGGTAGGGAGAAGAGAGAGGGAAGGAGAGGGGGAAGAAGAAGGGAGACGAAAGAGGAGGAACGAGGAGAGAGGTGCAAAAGAGAGGGGAGAGAGGGGGAGAAGGAGAGAAAGTGAGAGTGAAAAAAGCAAGGTGGGGAGGAAGAGAGAGAGAGAAGCAGAGCAAAGAGAGGGGGGAGAGAAGAGAGAGATGAAAGAGGAGAGAAGAGAGAGGGGAGGGAGAGAGATACAAAAGAGGAGGAAAGAGGAGAGAGGGAGGAGTGAAAGAGTGGGGAGAGAGAGAGAGAGAGAGGAGAGGGGGGAGAGAAGGAGAGGGAAGACAAAAGGAGAGAAAGAGACAGAAGAGAGAGAGAAGGCAAAAGTGGAGGGAGAGAAAGAAAGAGGGAGGGGGCAGGTGGAAAAGACAGTGGAAGGATAGAGAGACAGGGGAGAAGGAGAGGAGAGAATTAGATCTTAGCAGAAGAAATATAAAAATAGAAACAAAGAGGAGAGAGAAAGAAGTGAAGGAAAAAGCCAGGATATAAATATTGGCTTGAGCTCAATTAAATAAGTTGTCATAACGACTGGGAAATATTCTAATTAAGGTAATCCACAGAATGAAGATGTAAAAGTGCTTAGAACAGTTATTTCTTCGTGTCGTCTGCACTGAAACGGAGCAAAGGATCATGGTCTATGTAGTTCCCTCTGGTTTTTTTAGTTATTTTTCTTTGAGTGATGAGTGAAAATTAAACCATCTTCCGCTTCCATAATTCTTTAGCTCCACTTGTGCATTAAAGGCTTCCACAAAGACAGTCTGTGTCATAATAATAATAATAATAATAATGATAATGATAATAATAATAATGATAATAATAATAATAATAATAATAATAATAATAATAATAATAATAATAACAATAATAATAATAATAATAATAATAATAATAATAATAATAATAATAATAATAATAATAATGATAATAATAATGATAATAATAATAATAATAATAATAATGATAATAATAATGATAATAATAATAATAATAATAATAATAATAATGATAATAATAATAATAATAATAATGATAATAATAATAATAATAATAATAATAATAATAATAATAATAATAATAATAATAATAATAATAATAATAATAATAATAATAATAATAATAATAATAATAATAATAATAATAATAATTTTAACAGTTTGTTCTGGTCCAACACTTGCCACAGGAGATCTAGAGAAAAAGCACCTGAAACACAACACTTCAGCTGTCCAAGAGGAGCAGCGACTCTACTCCGAGTTCCTCACCATATCTCCAAAAAAACTCTCCATTAGAGCAGCCATCAGCCAAAAGTTTAAAAACAAAAACCTATAGGCACAAACAGGGTCATTATATGTACTGAGGGATCCACGGCGCCCCCTGTCTGTGAGGAGCCAGTTCAAAGAGCAGCCGCGTGAATCGTGCGATTGTAGTTTTCAGACTTGAGAGACGGGCTTCTTGCATAATCAGTGCTGTGCGTTAATTAGAGGTTACATAATGTTGTGACTCAAACAGTGTTTATGTGAGGGCCCCAGAGCACGCACAGCTCCCAGACTGAGGCCCCCAAGAGCCAAAGAATGGATGAAAACAAAACAAAAGATGGGAAATGACTCCTCCAGAGAAAGTATATGAGCAGCTGAATGCACGTAGCCTCTAACCTATGTCTAAAGGTGCGTTATTTAACAGATAATACTCCCTACAACTGAGGAACTCACCGTATGTAACAGATAATACTCCCTACAACTGAAGAACTCACCGTATGTAACAGATAATACTCCCTACAACTGAAGAACTCACCGTATGTAACAGATAATACTCCCTACAACTGAAGAACTCACCGTATGTAACAGATAATACTCCCTACAACTGTACAGGAACTCACCATTATGTAACAGATAATACTCCCTACAACTGAGGAACTCACCGTATGTAACAGATAATACTCCCTACACCTGAAGAACTCACCGTATGTAACAGATAATACTCCCTACAACTGAAGAACTCACCGTATGTAACAGATAATACTCCCTACAACTGTACAGGAACTCTCCATTATAACATAATTCTTATTTTAAGTGCAAAACGTTCACTCGTATATATTTCTATATATTTCTACTTAATTTTATTTACGAACTTTTTTAAATTGACGTAATCTTCACTTGGCCAGATACAGTTTGCAGTGCAGTCTCCTGTTATTTTGGCCGTTTATTTTGAATGCACCTCTTATATTTTGTCTCTTTGTGATGATAATATATTGTGAGGTGGGAGCTGCTGTGTCCAAATCATTTCCTCTCGTGGGAGTTCTGCTTTACCGCGATGTCGTGAGGCTTTAACGTCTTACCCCAGTCTGTCCTCTTGGGCGCAGGTGGTGAGGTGCCAGTTTTAAATGGGCCCCTCTCCTTAAACCCTGTGAACTGTCTCTGGTTTCAGCGCAGGGTCAGTCTTTGTCCAGATCTGGCTTTACTTAAACGGACTCAGGTAGATGTGCTCTTAGCTGCATTCACTGGGGTTCATTCAGACTCCACAATCAAGACTCTGTTGGGTCGGAACATCTCAGTGGGCGAAAGAGTCTTCTCCTTGTCTCTTATCTCATCTATGCTCCTGTTTAATAGTGAAACTGAAATAAAGGTGTCTAATGTGTCCCTGATAACACTGTCTCCGAATCATCTCATGGGTTAACGTTACAGAGTCTCCAGAACACGTCTCCAGTCACATCTACAGGATTTGCCTTTTGACAGACTTTACAGATCCACACATTAGCTCACACACCACAAAGAGCAACAACAGAAATGATCATAATTCAAAATAAGTAGCAAAAATAGGCACGTGTGAGCATAACATGTATCCATCCATCCATCCATCCATCTTCTCCCGCTTAATCCGGCTGGGTCGCGGGGGCAGCGTGCTGCCTAATACTCATAGCACCTGACCCCCCCCTATGAACCCATCTGCAGGTGGTGAGCCCACAGGAGGGTGGACAACATGGTCCTTGATGTTAGTTCATAGGGGTGCGGGCATGTTTTAGGTTGATGGGGGAAACCGGAGTACCCGGAGGAAACCCATCCAGACACAGGGAGGAACATGCAAACTCCACACAGAAAGGCCCGGGCGACCCGGGGATCGAACCCGCAACCTTCTTGCTGTGAGGCCTGAGTGTTGCCACTCAGCCACCGTGCCGAGCATAACATGTATAATTCTAAATATACGTAATTGACAGGCACCGTATGTTTTTCTCAGTATTCGTTCTGTGTATTTGGTGGGAGTATAGAGTATCTTAGTTTCACATCAGTTAAGTGTCAAACTGTGGGGGGGAAAGGTTCCAGGAAGCAGCGCTGAGTTTGACGTAAAACACACACACACACACACACACACACCACACACACACACACACCACACACACACACACACACACACACACACACACACACACAATGTGGTGAGCAGCAAACAGCAAAGTGTGAGATTTCAATTTTAGATTCTTCAAAATATCCACCCTCTGCTTTGATCACACACAACGAATGAACCCTGACACTGCACAGGGGTCAAGTGAAAACCATTTCAGGAGACTAATAATAATAATAATGATAATAATAATAACAATAATAATAATAATAATAATAATAATAATAATAATAATAATAATAACAATAATAATAATAATAATAATAATAATAATAATAATAATAATAATAATAATAATGTGTCAGTTTTATTCAGTGCTTTTCTGGACACTCAAAAACACTTTACAGTTCATTACAGATCAGTCTGCACCATCGGCCCCTCTGACCACCACCACTGAGGCACTCACCACTTTCATACCAGGCAATGTGGGAGAAGTGCCTTGCCTAAGGACACAGTGACAACTTGCGCCCCCCTGTGGCACCTGATTTTCCCAGCCGTCTCCCAGTACTAACCAGGCCCGGCCTTGTTGAGCTTCTGAGATGGAAAGGCCACTTTATTCTGAAGCTCATTAAGAGAAGGCCCAGGGTTTGCAGCGCTGGGAACAAAGAGTGGAGGATTTGAGGATTTTGATGTACAATATAAAACTTATTTTGAATTATTATTACAGACATTTTCTACATAATACTATATAATTCTTTTAATCTCGCTTCATATATTTGATGTCTGTCATATGTATCTAAAATGTAGGAAGTAGTAAACATAAAGACATGAATAAGAATCGACTTTCGACTTTTTCCAAAGGAGTAACTAGTTTTGATCGTCTTAAAGTGAACATATTATACAAAGCTTTGGAGCTTTGAACCAAGTGTCAGAACAGTGGAGCAAACCCAAAGATCAAACTCTAGTTAAATCCATCTGAGAGAAACACACATCTTGGGCTTCCTTCTGCACAATTTTCACAAACAAAATTATATTTCGAGTCACACAGACCAAAATACGTCCAAGTTAGACTCTTGTTTGGCGGAACAGTGAGACTCTTTTACGTTCTGTTTGAATCCAGAAGTGTCTGGAATCGGACCAGAGCATGAAAAACCTTCATCCAAACTTGAAACAGTCCAACCGCTAATTTGTATCATGTACAGTATTTCTCAGTGCAGAAGACATCTCTTGAAAATGCTTGTATCATTCAGAACAAAATATAGAACTTCTTTTACCTGAGGTAAAACGTTTGATGCTTTGATCGTTTGATTCTGCAGAAATCTGCAGTTTTATATTGTGCTGTTTTCCTTGCCTTTCTTTTACTTTCTTTTTACTTGTAAGCCGCCATCTTGATTTTGAGTCCAACAGACCAACTCCTCTCTGATTGGTTAATCTGCCTGTCAATCCCGCCCTCTGAAATCGAGGAGACAGGATATGGTCCCACACCTCCACATATAAAGTGTGGTGTTGTTGGACAGTACGATTCTTAGTTTGGAAACTTGCAAATCTTATAGGCCATAATTACTGGGCCTTTCTACATGAAACAAAAACTACCACACACTCCTCTTGTCTGTGATTACAAAGAAATAAATGAATTAAAAACAGGGGAACTGACTTATTTTCTTGGCTAGTAGGTTGTTGTCAGGACTTACAGCTAAAAAAACAAAAACTAGACCAAACCAAAACAGGAACAGAGCTGATGGCAGCAGTGGCTCTCTCACATGTTCCAGGTGAAAATCATATCTTTTTGGTCATTTTTGCAAACAGAACATGTGGCTAATGACTCACCTACCGGTCTGTGTTTGTAGTGGGATTACTGTCTGTGTGGAGGGAAAAAGTTGGCAGAAACATCACCAGAAACCCCAGAATGACACGCAGGGACTTTTGGCTGAGGTGTGATATAATTTCACACATTCTCGTGACTCCTGCGTGATATGGTGCTGCTAGATTTACACGTGTTTATTTTTATAGTCTTAAAACCATCGTGGGTGACAGCTCTTTCTGTGTCTTTGCTGGGGTAGAACCTGTGGAAAATCTTTATCATAGTTTTACATCGGTCAAGTTTATGAAGAAATTACAGGAAGCAGTGCTGAGTGTTATGAAAAAACACATGCAGAATGTAGAGAACAGAAATAACTTGAAGCGTGATTTCGATGTTAGTTTTGTGCAGCACGAATGCACCCTGACACAAGTGTGAAGTGAAAACCATTCTTCATCATGAAGCTCATTGAGAGAAGGCCCAGGGTTTGTAGCACTGTCAATAGAGCAAAGGATTTGAAAGTGAAATACAAGACCTCTTTTGAGTTTTCCCCCTTTTTTAGACTCAGACAAACTTTATTGAAGGAAATGATTTGGACACAGGAGGTCACACGTCACAATATAATCATAAACATAACATAAAGCGTAAAAAAATAAGTAGCAAAAAAGACAACGATACAGGTGTCAAATAAGACATAATTATATAAATGTAAATGTACAAGTCAAAATAAGATAGAAAAATATCAATAAACATAAAATCTCAGCTTTATACAAGAGGTCACAGAAAGTGCAACAGTGATATGATGATTGACATGACAGGGTTATCTGTCACATAAAGGTGAGTTGTTGTACAGTTGTAGGGAGTATTATCTGTCACATAAAGGTGAGTTGTTGTACAGTTGTAGGGAGTATTATCTGTCACATAAAGGTGAGTTGTTGTACAGTTGTAGGGAGTATTATCTGTCACATAAAGGTGAGTTGTTGTACAGTTGTAGGGAGTATTATCTGTCACATAAAGGTGAGTTGTTGTACAGTTGTAGGGAGTATTATCTGTCACATAAAGGTGAGTTGTTGTACAGTTGTAGGGAGTATTATCTGTCACATAAAGGTGAGTTGTTGTACAGTTGTAGGGAGTATTATCTGTCACATAAAGGTGAGTTGTTGTACAGTTGTAGGGAGTATTATCTATCACATAAAGGTGAGTTGTTGTACAGTTGTAGGGAGTATTATCTATCACATAAAGGTGAGTTGTTGTACAGTTGTAGGGAGTATTATCTGTCACATAAGGGTGAATTGTACAGTTGTAGGGAGCAGTGGCGGCTGGTGGTGTAATTTTTTTTTGGGGGGGCGCATAAGTCAAAATTATAAATATGTATTAGAAATATATGTATTATGTATAGGCTATAAAATTATAACAAATGCCAGAAACAGACAGTCATTTTAGTCACTATTGGCTGAACTTTATCTAGAGCACAACGCAAAGCCAAGTGCAAAGTTTACGCAGCAGCACAACCTGATGCACCTGCTCCCACCCAACCCCAACAACACAACGTAACACACCGTAGCACACCATAACACACTGCTCACAACCAGCCCCCGTAACGTCATGAAAATGCAGCAAAAATGATGTCCCGTTCACGGCATCAGCGCCGCTCCTACAGCACACGGCAGAAACACCGGAGCGGCTCCGTCGCTCATTCATTTACACATTTACCTGTTAACACTATAACACTGTTTACTGTGAGGGTCCGGCCACAGATTTGCCCCAAACTAACAAAAACAAGCCTCTTTCTCCAGGGGACTGAGGCAGAGTGTGTCCTCTACCCGCTGTCCTGTTGGTTCTGTCTCCAACATGTCCCGGTCCAGTCCGGTCCACAAGGTCCTGGAGCCGAGTGCACGAGCTGGTTCTAAAACTCGTCTTAATCCCACTTCCCACTTCAGTGTGAAAGTTACGTCAGTCCATATTAGCACCAGGGCACCGGGTGGACTTGAGTCTTCTGCACTACTCTTTTATGCCCAGAGTGCCCCACCGGCGGCAGCCAGCGACTTCCCCAGGTACGGCAGCAACAGCCCCAGCGGCAGCGGATGCCGCGGTCCTGGTGCCGAGTGCCCCGGGACCTGGTCTGTGTCAGTGTGTCTCGTGCTTTAGGCCTCTCTCCCGCTCGTGCGTAATGACGTCAAATTTTCTGGATGTTTCAGAAGCTCCATAGACCTGCTCCACTGGGGCGCAGAGACTGTGTGCACTCAAATGCACCACGTGACTCAAATACAGCGATATGAGCACAGTTAACATGATAAAAATATGTCTATGCAGATACACATTCGGTTTTAAACAAAATATTAAACATATAGCCTAATACAAAATAACTTTAATTAATTTATTATTTATTTTTTAAAATCAAGGTTAAGTTAGGGAGAGCGGTGCACTTGCGCCCTCTATTCACCAGCTGCCACTGGTAGGGAGTATTATCTGTTCTATAAGAGTGAGTTGTACAGTTGTAGGGAGTATTATCTGTTCTATAAGAGTGAGTTGTACAGTTGTAGGGAGTATTATCTGTTCTATAAGAGTGAGTTGTACAGTTGTAGGGAGTATTATCTGTTCTATAAGAGTGAGTTGTTGTACAGTTGTAGGGAGTATTATCTGTTCTATAAGAGTGAGTTGTTGTACAGTTGTAGGGAGTATTATCTGTTCCATAAGAGTGAGTTGTTGTACAGTTGTAGGGAGTATTATCTGTTCCATAAGAGTGAGTTGTGGTTCAGTTGTAGGGAGTATTATCTGTTCCATAAGAGTGAGTTGTTTTACAGTTGTAGGGAGTATTATCTGTTCCATAAGAGTGAGTTGTTGTACAGTTGTAGGGAGTATTATCTGTTCCATAAGAGTGAGTTGTGGTTCAGTTGTAGGGAGTATTATCTGATGATGTCCAGTGTCCTCGTGTCCCTCACTGTGACAAATGTCTCCAGCTCACAGATGATCACATGTCCATCTTTACAGATCAGTTTGTTGATGTGTCCATTGTCCCTTTTCCTGGTGCTCCTCCCCAGCAGTACAGGTACAGGGGCCACCACAGACTGGGAGAAGATCTCCACTAACCTGCTGCACACATCATTCTATTTATCTTGCATCATATATTTGGTGTCTTGTGTCTGTACCTAAAATGTAGAAAGGAGTAAACATAAAGAATGAACATAAAGAATGAACATTTGGTGAATCTCCCCATTTTCACATCGGTGTGACTGACAGGTGGATTAGAAAATCAGGGACATGCATGGTCCATCAGTATCAACACAAATATGGCTCCTTACGAGGAAAAAAAGAAAAGACAAAAATACAAAAGGGGACTGAAAAACATGAGAACGAGCGAAGCACTACGCTCTGTTCTGAGATGAGAGACGTTTGTTTTATTTGTAAATGACAGACCAATGAGCTTCGTTTCACATGTGTCACTGAAAATAAACTTATCTGAAATAACCGCCATGTTTGGTTCAAGACACAACGGAGGGAGTGAGGACCAGACTGATATCTCTGCATGACATATGATATCACCTGTGTACAAATACAGAGGGATATTATTCTTTAGGCAGTTAAAACTATTACAGTCAAGATGTATCTACATTAAATGTAATATTATGTCTTCCTGTTTCCTTGAGGAGATGACGTCGTCCACGCCCTCCTCGTCTCGTAGCTCCTCCCCCAACAAAGTGTGCCACTCCCAGACCCAGACCGATGTACTCAAGCCTCTGCTGGGCGGGGCCATCGCAGGAGTGGGCGGAGCGCTCAGGAAAAGGAGGCGTGTCATGTCCAAAGATGGACGCAGTAACATTCGCATTGAGCATGTGAGCGGCCGCAGCGCCCTCTACCTGCGGGACCTGTGGACGACCTTCGTGGATATGCAGTGGAGATATAAGTTCTTCCTGTTTACAGCCACGTTCGCTGGGACCTGGTTTGTGTTCGGGGTGCTGTGGTACCTGGTCGCTCTGGTGCACGGAGACCTGCTCGGTAAGACTCAGCAGAAAATTCACTTTGAAAGATTTCTTTTCCTTTTTTTTCCTATTTTCTTTTGTGCTTGACTCCATGAAGAGCTTATTTCTTTGCCTAAAATCTTCAGCTGTATGGTGTTGACTTATCTCTGTGGAGACAAGCAAAATGGTCACAATTTGGGTTAATAGTCACATTTTTATAGAGCACAACAGAGATTACAATGGCAGAGTGGCAGAGCTGCCCTTCCCTCATCAAACCACATCATCCACAAGTGCTGAACATCATTATGTGACGTCTCCTCATGTTTTTATATTTGACCTATTCCTTTTTCAGCCCCGCCCCCTTTTACTCTATCTGCTCCAAACGGTGCTTTCCTATTCATTTCAATGGAGAATTTGACTGGCTGCTAAACTGTGATATAAATGAGGCTGATTTGTGTAAAATGTTTAATGTTCATGTGACCAAGTCACGCTGCATCGATTCTCTAGGAGGCTTTAAAATGGCTTTGTCGTCTGTATAGAACAAATTTGCTGCCAATTAATACAGGCCGAATCACAGTGCTGTCGCCCATGGTAACTTCCGAAATAAGGTGAATAATATTCCTGTTAATCTAATGTGCTGTTCCCTTGATGCTGTGGCAGAGTTCGACCCCCCGTCCAACCACACCCCGTGTGTGATGCAGATGCAGTCTCTGACCGGAGCTTTCCTCTTCTCTCTGGAGTCTCAGACCACCATCGGATACGGCTTCAGGTGCATCACAGAGGAGTGTCCGGCCGCCATCATCCTTCTCATCGTGCAGCTCGTCATCACTATGCTCATGGAGATCTTCATCACCGGAACCTTCCTTGCCAAGGTACACACCAAGGTCACAGGTCACTGGTGTTCTGTGTTTGCTGAGAGCAGTGAGAACATGATGGGGGAAGCAGAGCGCCTGCAGGAAACCTACCCAGACCCAGGGAGAACATGCAAACTCCACACAGAAAAGCTGGTGGCCAGGCCGGGAGTCCCGTGCTGTGAAATGTGTGCACCTCTCAGCCACCGTGCTGTCTAGTGCAGTCACTTCAAATGATAGAAATCTGATGAAGATTCTGTCGATGTTTCAAACACGAGCAGGACTATGCTGAACTATCAGTCATGACCATCAGAACCTGAACAGAGACAAGATCCTTTGTACAGACTGTATATCAGCAAAGTGCATATCCACAACAGCGGCTGAGTGCTTAGCACTCCCTCCTCACAGCAAAGGGGCCCCCTATTTTATTATACAACTAGACAAAATATCATGTTAACATATTTATAGCATTCCCAAATGTTTTCTTCGTTATTCTAGGTGGCTCGTCCGAAGAAGCGTGGGGAGACAGTGAAGTTCAGTCAGCATGCGGTGGTGTCCTCTCATGACGGAGTGCCCTGCCTCATGATCCGAGTGGCCAACATGCGCAAGAGTCTGCTCATCGGCTGCCAGGTCAGAAACACTTCCCTAAGACTGAAGAAAGATCATGCTACTGCAAGGGATGGTTAGAAATACCCCTTAAATGAGAAACAAGGAAAGCACATTTGTGAATGCACCCGGAGAGCGTAAACTTCAGGAGGCATCAGAGCACTCATTTAACACTGATTTTGTTTCTGTGCAGGTGACGGGTAAGCTGCTCCAGACCTCCGTGACCAAAGAGGGGGAAACAGTGCGCTTGGACCAGAGGAACGTGCCCTTCAGTGTGGACACCTCCAGCGACAGCCCCTTCCTCATCCTGCCCCTCACCTTCTACCACGTGATTGATGACACCAGTCCGCTGCGAGCCTGGGCCAACAAGGGTGAGCCACCCTGACATGATTATAACAATTTTCCTTCATTAAAAACTCACCTGATGCACTTTTAGATGTCATCATAATGTTTCAGTAACTTAACAATCTCTCCTGGGCCTCATTTAAACCCTTCTTACAGCTGCAGTAAGATTCTGTCCAAAGCTCGGCCCACAAGCCTCCGTCACCTATGGCCCCAAATGACAATTCTCCATAAATTTACAAAAACATGATACAAAACTGTGCAAAACTCCCACTGTAGAAGAGAAAGAAATGACTGGAAATCTTTATATTAAATATATCATATACTATTTAACACTAATATCACAGTCTACAGTGTGAATTTCCTATTATAATATTGTGATATTTTATTTATACAGAGTTTTCTACACATGGAAACAAAATAAAATATGATGTAATGAAAATGATAACGATGAAATCAAATATTAAATTCAAACTATTCAGTCATCACTATTCAATTCTGCTACATTGTCCAACATGCTCATGTGGATGCTCACAGTTTAACTGTTCCAAACATACAGGAAAACCAAAACACTTTTAAAATGTTATTTGTTCCTCCACCTCAGGAGCTCAAATCGACGGCATTTAAACTGGAACAGCACTTGGGGGTCCTGCACAAGTGCAGTAGCGCTAGGAGCTCAAATCGACAGGACACCGGGTCCTTGCAACACACGGCCACATATCACCAACAACAGATCCTTAACACCGGCCACTCCTGTGGATATCTGCACATCACACTAGCGAACAGCGAACAGCGTGACATTCTTACCAAAATGACTACACTACACTGCACATTTCACTCATTTAGAAAGTGAAACTGTAGAACGCCGTTAGTGGGGGCAGTGGGCCTGTACCAGTGGCAGTGAACACAGGGCTCGATCAGCAACATGACATATTGAAAATAAGTGATTAAAGATATAAGAACATACACGCATCACTCCAGATACAACTTCAAGAGGGTAAATGAGAAGGGGAAAAACTATCATGGTCAAAAGGTCTGAAAAATCGCTGCTTTAAAAGATTTTTCTTATCTTCTCAACAGAAGCTTATCTACATTCTTCTTTGTCTTAAATGACATTTTCCTGAACTCAAAGACTTTATGTGTAAATGTCTGTTATGGATCAGTCCGTTTATTTTCTACTTTCAGACTTTCTCATAAATTGTATATGTGAAACGTTTGTAGGTCAGAGATTTCTAAATATAATATTTTGATATACACAGATATTAACTGACTAAAAGTAATAGAGAGCACAAGCAAAGGCAACACATGTTTCGTTTACTACCAGAGGAAGTCTGACATCCTATTCTCTTGACATCATGTTCCTCTTTTGTTGCTATGCCTATAAAACCTGTTCTGTTAACATCCAAATAAGTGTGAACTTGTGCATTCAGCTTTCATCCATTATCAAACATTACAACACACCTTTAGAAAGCCTGGACCTGATTTGTTTTCCATGTATTTGAGCAAACTTGATCTTGCCCCAGAATATATATATATATATATATATATATATATATATATATATATATATATATATATATATATATATATATATATATATATATATACTGTGTACTCAAGTCTGTGGTTGCAGCATTATTCTGCTGTGTGCTGTTGTGTCTCAGTCGTGCTGGTACGATCAACAGCAAAGGAGAAATTAGATTTTGTCAACTGGACAAAAGTTTTTGATCAAATATATTTTGCAGCTCATCGTTTAGCAGTTTGGATGAGCTGAGAAACACATTCGATCAAAAAACTTTTGTCCATCCATCTTCCATCCATCCATCCATCTTCTCCCGCTTAATCCGGCTGGGTCGCGGCTCAATACTCATAGCACCTGACCCCCTATGAACCCCTCTGTGAGTGGTGAGCCCACAGGAGGGTGGACGTCATGGTCCTTGATGTTAGTTCAGGTGCTGCATGTTTTGGGTTGATGGGGGAAACCGGAGTACCCGGAGGAAACCCATCCAGACACAGGGAAGAACATGCAAACTCCACACAGAAAGGCCTGGGTGACCCGGGGATTGAACCCGCAACCTTCTTGCTGTGAGGCCTGAGTGTTGCCACTCAGCCACCGTGCCGCCTAGTTTACAGAATTGAATATCTCCTTCACAGCTATCTGTCAGCATCCAATTAGAAAGTGTTCAGGAAGTGTGCTGTTTGAAGGCTAGTCGCTGTTTGCATTAGTGTAACGGCAAAACTGAAAAGCATTTATGAACTCATCACTGTGAACAGTTAGAATGCTTGGAGTAACTTTGGAGCACCTCAAACACGATTGAACTATTGAAGTTATTTTAGAGAGTAAAAATCCTCTGCAGCTCCTTTAAATGTGGCTGTTGTAACGCTCTCTTGTGTCCAGCAGGGGGCGGCTGGCCAGACCCAGAGCTGTCTGACTTTGAGCTGTTGGTGATTATGAACGCCACAGTGGAATCGACCTCCGCCACCTGTCAGGTTCGTACGTCGTACCTCCCTGATGAGATCCTCTGGGGCTATGAGTTTCCTCCTGTGGTCTCCCTCTGCCCCAACGGCAAATACGTGGCCGATTTCGCCTTCTTCGACAAAGTGGCTAAAACGAAAACAACGCCAATCTTCAAAAAGCCCGGCAGTTTCCAGAGCAATGGGGGTGGGACGATTTCCGAGGGAACCGAAACCGAGAAGATCCGATTGGAGCAGAGTTACAGGGACAAGGGGGAGGAACATGGGCGCCGGCTCAGTGTGCGCATCAGTAATGTGTGATGCATCTGTAAGAGAAAAGAGCACCAGAGACTGTATGAAGAAGCTATGCACTCTGCACTAATACTGACCTGTAACTTGGCTTGGTGGCAGTCGTGGCTTGTTTCCATCGATTGAAATAGACAAGTTTAATGCCATACTGTGAAACTTTCAAGGCAACAGTAATAGGACAAATGATGCAAAATCCACTTTTAATAACAGTTTAACCATAATGGTTCTCTCATCACTAGATTACTCCAGACTATTTTCGATTTGTCTCATCTCTCTTTTCAAGACTTTCACCCGACACTTCACAGGTGAGGACCACGCCACAGCAGAGGTACTGATCTTTAGCAGCAACGTCAAATACATTTTAAGATCCTCTGAAAACGTAAGAAACATATTCTGTGTTCATAGTCCTGTTGAGGTGATTTTCAGCACAAAGGTGAGCGTGCCTCACTGTAGTGTAACTGTAATGTGATGTGAGAGGGACGTATTTGACATCACCTGTTATAACTCTGACTAAATCAGTCAGATTCAGTCAATCAGTCAGTCTTTCTGGCCAGATTACATTAAAATAAAGATCAGATTAAAGTCTAATAAAGCCTCAGACAGAGCATGCCTACAGTTAGCGTCACAGCCCCGGGGAATATGGATGACATCATCTGCAAAGTACCAATTCAATATTTCTTCATGTGCAATATAATAATGTAATGGAGTAGAGATGGCGATGGTGGAGTAGACTGAGGAGATGGTGGCGTCTTGAGGCTGAAGACAGGGCTGAGAGAGGAGACAGGGCTATAACTGGGCTTCTGGGTCATTAGATCTGAGGCAGAGGTGAGCTGTGGTTCACTGGAGAAGAGCAGTGAGACGTTAGGACCTGGTCTTTCTCCTGAACCTGAGGAACAGGAAATGTCACAAAAATCTGAATTTCAACAATAAACATATTCGCTGCCCCCATCTGTATGAAATATTCTTGACCTATAGAATGTTGTGACGTTATGTGCAATAAACTCTCATCTCAGATCTGTTACTTGTGCATGTTGGGTTCAGACAAGGTTACTCTTTATCCACAGTTCTGTTCATTATCTTAACAAAAGAAAATAACATTGGAAATATAATACGTTTTTTTGTCTTTCACAGATGAATTTCAATTATGACCTAAATATTTTGTGTTTTGTTTTATGCTGCTCCATTGTATATTCATAAACTGGAAAATAAGCAAACTATCTTTTTGTAATAGACCTCCTTAATTATATATACACATTTTATTTTTATTTTTTTTTGCTGGGGACAAACTCTCGAACATGTGACACCACAAACCATTTCCTGCACGAAGTGAAGCCTTCTGCTTCTGCTTCATATGCCTCACTTAAACACATGTGTATAGTTTGTTGAGGATCTAAGTTTGCCTATTGGTACCGGGTCTTAATGTTAGTTTTTCTTTGTGACTCACTGAATGTAAATATAATGTTTCCAGAATGTGACTGATGAGACGGTGGGCGGTGAGAACAGCTGTAACCGGAATCTGCATCACACTTAAAAGGGGAACTGTGAAGTTCTAATTTATCTTTTCTGTAGCAAAGGGGAAATTCTGTCATTTGGATTTTTTTTCTTTTTTGGTAATATTTTGGTATAATTCCATATAAGTACATTGTGTAGTACTTTATTTCAAACTACAACTTATTGTAAATCATATGAGTTTGTTTGTAGACACTTGGTACTTCAAAATGGTTTTCCTTGTATCCATCAAACAAGTTGGAATCAGTTGCACATACGCAGCAGTTTTGTTTATTATTATCTTTTTTTATTTTATGCTTTGTCTTTCTCACATGGAAATTAATTTGAATGGATGAATAACTTGTATGATGTGCATATTTCCACTGGTTTGTAAATACACTGTTATAACCAACAGTAGAGTGTGTTTTTCTGTAGTTTCAGTGTTTGATGAAGTGAAATGTGAGCAGACTAAAAGTGCAGTGGATTGTAACAAGTTTACTTTTACTTTACTTTTTGTACATTTTAATCATGGGGAGACTTTTTAATTTTACACTGATTTAATAAAAATAAAGGGAAGAAGTATTTTTTGTGACGTGTCTTGTTCAGTTGTTCAGTTTTGTGACGTGTGATTTTGTGATGGGGTTCAGTTCACAGTTTTTTCCGTTACGTTCACTTCCTGATTTGTCAGTGCGACAGTTCGTCTTGAAAATGGGAAGTCAAATTGTTGCTCTATATTTCTTATTTCTCTGCTCTCTTGTCACCAAAGGTAAGTTAAATCATATTCACTCATATGATTGTAGTAGTTTCATGTTCAGATGTCAGAGTTGTGACAGGATTATATAAAAACGTATCCACCATGTGTAAAAGTTTAACTGAGCGTCTTCTGATAGGCCATAATTTGACACAGCCGTATGCAAACGCTCTGGGGGAACTCTGTGAGAACTTAAAGATGCACTTTGTAACTTTATTTCCAACTTTGTGTCCATGGAGTGACACTAGTTCAGTTTAAGAGACAACGACCCTCAGTCAGAATGCAGGTTTTTCAACATTCAAACCTCACAGTTTTCTACCAATTCTGTAATGTCAATGCAGGACTGATATATTTAATGCCATACTGTGGAACATTCCAGGATAACCAATATCATCTCCATGGAGACATGTACCAAAAGAAAAGTTACTTAATGCACCTTTTGTGTCTCGTACAATTTGTATATTTAGGTCTTTAAACTGCCTTAAAATCAATGACATATTGAATGACATATTAGAATTACAAATGAACATTTATTAACCCAGTTTTTATCACATACCTCCTACTGCCAGAACTGCCAGAAAATTACTAAATGTTGATATTTTTAAAAGATTCTTTTTTACATGTTTTCCCTGAAGGGGTTCTCTTTCCATTGACATATTGATTCTATACTACTAATAATAATATTACAGGGTTAGAGATTTTTCACCTTATTTTGAGTATATTTATCCTTGAGTCCTTAAGTAATTATTGCTTATTACTGCTTATGTGGTATTGAGGCCTATGACGTAAGTGCGCTCACCTGGTTCCCCGCGGCGCGGGCTGGTGGCCTTTATAAGCGCTCCTTTCTCGTTGCCCTTTTTGCCCACACGCATTTCCGGGTCCCCGTGTGGGCTGCTCTGTCCTTCACGACCAGTGCCGCCGTTGACTGCGCGTCCGGCACCGCTCTGCTCCCTTTTGAAACGCGCGCTAACAGTGCATTCGTGCGCCGAGGCTTCGGTGAGTTTGTGTCCTGGACGCCTCAGTATTGCTTGGGCCACGCGCACGCCACCGCGCGTCCTCATCTGCCGCGACAGCCCCGCTGCTCGGCTGCATTCGCCGTGTCAGGACTTCTGCGCACAGTCCTGCGCCTTTCCATCCGTGTTGCACCAGTCAACCCAAACTCAAAGCGGGCTGCGTTAAGCCGGGATCCCAGCTGTCCACCCTGGGATCGCGCTCACATTTTCATTAGCGGTGTCAGGAGCGGTGCTGGGCACGCCGTGTCTGCTGCTTTGCTTCGCCTTTTTGTGCTTTGCTTTGCGTTTTTATTTCTGCTGTATTCTGCTTCACTGTCCCACTGTCACTGTTTTGGGTTTTTCTTCACTGTTTTACTGGTTTTAATTAGTATAGTTACTTTTAATTGAATTAAAAATGTGTTCTCTTTTTAAACGAAATGCCAAATAAAGCCTTTTGTAATTTATGGAACCTGCTCTCGCATTTTGATATACTTACCTGTGCCTTAGACCTACACTTCTATTTCCCCAAACTAGATTTGGGGTGGCGTTGCTGCAACTCTATCACATGTTAAGTGTTTACACCTCCACTGCCACACTTATTTCTAGTATATAACATGTCTTAAATCAGGCTGTTATTACTTGTTTTAAAAAGACCTTCTGAGCATTCACGCCATCTTTACATTTGATCAAATACAACATGAAATCAATTACATTTGAAACTGTATTTATTGAAATGTCACATTTTCCACTTTCCAACATGTTAGAAACACTCCTGAGGACAGAGAGGTTCAGACCTGAGCCAGAGAAAAGAACTGGTCTGAGAGGGAAGTTAAAGAGGCTTAACCTGGCTTCATTTAATATAAAAAGTGCTTAGAACACGTTGTAATATCTACACTCAACAAAAATATAAACGCAACACTTTTGTTTTTGCTCCCATTTGTCATGAGATGGACTCAAAGATCTAAAATTCATTCCAGATACACAATATTACCATTTCTCTCAAACATTGTTCACAAATCTGTCTAAATGTGTGATAGTGGCACTTTTGCTTTGCTGAGATAATCCATCCCACCTCACAGGTGCCACATCAAGATGCTCATCAGACACCATGATTAGTGCACAGGTGAACCTTAGACTGTCCACAATAAAAGGCCACCCTGAAATGTGCAGTTGTTGCTTTATTGGGGGTCTGGGGACTCAGAACCAGTCAGTATCTGGTGTGACCACCATTTGCCTCATGCAGTGCAACACATCTTCTTCACATAGAGTTTATCAGATTGTCAATTGTGGCCTGTGGAATGTTGGTCCACTCCTCTTCAATGTGTGAAGTTGCTGGATATTAGTGGGAACTGGTACGCGCTGTCGTATACGCCGGTCAAGCACATCCCAAACATGCTCAATGGGTGACATGTCCGGTGAGTATGCTGGCCATGCAAGAACTGGGACATTTTCAGCTTCCAAGAATTGTGTCCAGATCCTTGCAACATGGGGCCGTGCATTATCTTGCTGAAACATGAGGTGATGTTCATGGATGTATGGCACAACAATGGGCCTCAGGATCTCATCACGGTATCTCTGTGCATTCAAAATGCCATCAATAAAATGCACCTGTGTTCTTCGTCCATAACAGATGCCTGCCCATACCATAACCCCACCACCACCATGGGCCACTCCATCCACAACACTGACATCAGCAAAGCGCTCACCCACACGACGCCACACACGCTGTCTGCCATCTGCCCTGAACAATGTAAACCGAGATTCATCCGTGAAGAGAACACCTCTCCAACGTGCCAGATGCCATCGAATGTGGGCATTTGCCCACTCAAGTCTGTTACGGCGACGATCTGGAGTCAGGTTAAGACCCGATGAGGACGACGAGCAGTTGAGCTTCCCTGAGACGGTTTCTTTTGTGCAGAAATTCTTTGGTTATGCAAACCAATTGTTTCAGCAGCTGTCTGAGTAGCTGGTCTCAGACGATCTTGGAGGTGAACCTGCTGGATGTGGAGGTCCTGGGCTGGTGTGGTTACACGTGGTCTGCGGTTGTGAGGCCGGTTGGATGTACTGCCATATTCTCTGAAACGCCTTTGGAGACGGCTTATGGTGGAGAAATGAACATTCAATGCCCGAGCAACAGATCTGGTTGACATTCCTGCTGTCAGCATGCCAATTGTGCGCTCCCTCAATGCTTGCGCCATCTGTGGCATTTTGCTGTGAGACAAAACTGCACATTTCAGAGTGGCCTTTTATTGCGGGCAGTCTAAGGTTCACCTGTGCACTAATCATGGTGTCTGATGAGCATCTTGATGTGGCACCTGTGAGGTGGGATGGATTATCTCAGCAAAGCAAAAGTGCCACTATCACACATTTAGACAGATTTGTGAACAATGTTTGAGAGAAATGGTAATATTGTGTATCTGGAATGAATTTTAGATCTTTGAGTCATCTCATGACAAATGGAAGCAAAAACAAAAGTGTTGCGTTTATATTTTTGTTGAGTGTAGATAAGATATATCAGGATGGAATATCTTGAAACAAGTCAAAAAATCTAATTTTATTAAGTAAAAAAAAAAGTAAAATGTATATTTTAAGATTTTAAGATTTTAAGATGACAAACGTCATAACATCAACATGAGGTGATACATACTACAGTATATCTAAACAAGCTCCAAACAGAGACTACGGGTCTGGTTCAGATGAGCATCGAGCACATTACCCCAGGGATCTCACTGTTCTAAATGATGAGAATAAGCAAAGCAACAGCTTGTTGTTCTAAAAACATTGGCTAAAGACAGAGCAGAGAGTCCTGTCCTGAGGTCCCCCAGGAACAGTAGATTACACCATCACATGTGACAGGAACACAGAAATGCTTTAGCAGTTGTTACTGAACAGTATCTAAACCCATAAAATACATTCTTTCACTTAAATAGATCACAATAGAAAACAAAGTAAAAGTTTTCCACCACAGTCCCAATAAGCATAAGGTCTTGTACTCCTGGCTCCGAATAGGTCGATCTCCTGTGTCCTCCACAGAAGAACACCCAGGTTCACCTGACCCTGAGCTCCTCATTGAAAAAATAGTGTCTATTGCGTTGAGTGACCAAGTTATCAAATCCACAGTTCATTCAGGTTCAGAGAGCAGAGCAGAAAGAGTCTCAAACTATAAAACACTAGACTTGACGAGACACAGACAGAGGCAAAGCAGGAAGATAAGACAGGACAGGAGAGAAATGCATCCGCCCTCGTCAAGAGCCAGAGAGAAACAAGTTACTACTACTACTACTACTACTACTACTACTACTACTACTACTGCTACTGCTACTACTGCTACTACTACTACTACTACTGCTACTGCTACTGCTACTACTACTACTACTACTACTACTACTACTGCTACTGCTGCTGCTGCTGCTGCTACTGCTACTGCTACTGCTACTGCTACTACTACTACTACTACTACTGCTACTGCTACTGCTACTACTGCTACTGCTACTGCTACTGCTGCTGCTGCTGCTGCTGCTGCTGCTACTGCTGCTACTGCTACTGCTACTGTTACCGCTTATCACATCACATCGCTACCGCTACCGCTACCACTCCTACTCCTGCTACTGCTGCTGCTGCTGCTGCTGCTGCTGCTACGGCTATTGCTGCTGCTGCTACTGCTACTGCTACGGCTACGGCTACTGCGACTGCTACTGCTACTACTACTGCTACTGCTACTCATACGCCACGGCCAAGGCTACGGGTTAGGGCTACTACTGCTGCTGCTGCTGCTGCTGCTGCTGCTGCTGCTGCTGCTGCTGCTGCTGCTGCTGCTGCTGCTGCTACTACTACTACTACTACTACTACTACTACTACTACTACTACTACTACTACTACTACTACTACTAATAATAATAATAATAATAATAATAATAATAATAATAATACATAGTAATTATTACAATTTACAAAACTAATCCTGTGTGAATAGGGCTTTAGTCTGTCTACATCTTCAACGCTCAAAATGCTCTGTTCCACCTCGTGATGTCATAGTTCAAGTTAACAGCTCCTTTAACCTTTTGTTTGGAGACTGACATTTCCAGCTTTATGGGCCTTTGACAAGCCTGGAAAGAGCATTACAAGAGCAAGGCATTATTATTATTATTATTATTATTATTATTATTATTATTATTATTATTATTATTATTATTAAACACTCATTAGCATAAACAGCCTTCTCTTATAATGCAATCAAGGAGTGGAACAATCTCCCAACTGAACTAAAAAGCCAAACAAACTCCGTCACATGTTCTGTGGATCTTAAAAATGTCTCTGAATAACCAAACGTGCAGCACTGATCACGAGTGTGTAATAGCACACACTCTACCCTAATGTGTGTGACACTTGTATGTTGTATTGTCTGTGTGCGATGGGCTGATGTCATAAAGATATTTTTGCGTTCTGTAGTTTTAACGCACTTTGCAGAAAAACACCAACTACAAATCTGCAACTCTGCATTGTGTATTAAAACTGCATAAGTTGTTTAATGCGCACTTAGATCTGCTCCATTTTCAAGTTGAGGTCCATTACCATGGAGATACTATGGCTTTGTGTGTAATGTTCCATAATAAGGTATTAAACTTATACAAGATGCATTTCTTCAGTTAAGGGTGTTCTTGTTGCTAAAAAATACCATTTAAAACATAACTTCTTACTGCACCTGGGATCACCTCTTCAGACCTCACAATATGCAAATGAGAACACTTAAAAAAAAAAAAAAAAAACAATTTCACCTGTTTTTTCCACTTGTTTTTCAGGTTCCTGTTCACAACAAATATTTATACAGACCGGCCAAAATCTTTCTTTGCATGTCCCAGAGAATCAAAAACAATATGTGACATTTTATTGGAAATTTAATACCAACATCATAATAACACTGAGTGGAAACAAACCCATCCCAGGTTCTAAGTACAGTGACAGAGTGGAGTTCTTCCCTCAGAATCTGTCTCTGATTCTGAAAAATGTAGAACTCAGAGACACTGGGAACTACTCAGCTCTGCTCTTTACAGCTGATGATGAAGAAACACTCGCCTCATTTGAGGTCAGAGTTGAAGGTGAGTACAAACACATGTCTATACTGATCACAAATATGTTTATGTAAATGTGACCTCTTCCCTGTCTCCACAGATCCAGTGTCTCCAGTGGAGCTGAATCTGTCCTCTGTGTCCAACAGCTCAGAGTCCTGTAACTTCACTGTGAGTTGCAAAACTGAGCTCTACAGCATCAGCCGCTCTTTCACCTGTGACACACACAGCTGTGAGGAGCCCCGCCCACAAACACCTGGACACGCCCCCTCTGGACACACCCCCTCTCTGCACCTTTACCTGTCTGACCAGTCAATCATCTGTAACCATAGCAACCACGTCAGCTGGACCAATGGGACTACAGACATCCCACAAGAGTGCGTCTTCAGAAGGACAGGTAGGTTCTGTCACACTAATGCTTCATTTTGATTTTTCACCACCACTGAATGCTGCCACAGAGGAGCATTCCCAAAAGTGGTTAGGTAAAGAGTAGGTTTTATGCAAAATCACATCTGTGGAGCTTTTAATCATGTTATAACCATAGACTGTATAAAAGAAGTGGACTAAGTGAGTGTGACGTGAGCTGCACAACTGAGCTCTACAGCATCAGCCGCTCTTTCACCTGTGACACACACAGCTGTGAGGAGCCCCGCCCACAAACACCTGGACACGCCCCCTCTGGACACGCCTCCTCTGGACACACCCCTCTCTGCACCTTTACCTGTCCGACCAGTCAATCATCTGTAACCATAGCAACCACGTCAGCTGGATCAATGACACCAGAGACACACATCAAATATGCTTCAGTGATCAGAATCAGAATCAGAATCAGAATGTGTTTTATTGCCATATGAGTGAACAGGTTCACAACATTAGGAAATTGCTGCGGTACTTGGAGCAGGATGTAGACAAACACTGACATGCAACAAATAATAGAATAAAATAAAGCTATTATATAATATAACAAAATTTACAAATTTACAGGAGTATAATAATATAGAGTATAAGAGTATCAGTGATCAGTGCAAAACAGGCAGGTGCGAGAACACAGGGTCATGTGACAGAAGCAGAGTGGGGGTGGGACCAGTCTTAGTGTTATTATTTATGAGTCCAACAGCAGAGGGAAGAAACTGTTTTTGTGGCGAGAGGTTCTGGTCCGAATGGACCGTAGCCTCCTGCCTGAGGGGAGTAGGTCAAAAAGTCCATGTCCGGGGTGAGAAGGGTCAGCTGCAATTCGACCTGCACGTGTCCGAGTCCTGGAAGTGTACAGGTCCTGAAGAGATGGAAGGCTGCAACCAATCACCTTCTCAGCAGAGCGCACAACACGTTGCAGTCTCTGTTTGTCCCTGGTGGAGGCTCCAGCACCACACGGTGATGGAGGAGGTGAGGATGGACTCGATGATGGCAGTGTAGAACTGCACCATTGTCCGTGCTGCAGGTTGAATTTCTTCAGCTGCCTCAGGAAGTACATCCTCTGCTGGGCCTTCTTTATGATGGAGGTGATGGTGGCTCCCATTTGAGGTCCTGGGTGATGGTGGTCCCCAGGAAGTGGAATGAGTCCACAGTGGTGATGGGGGTGTGGGTCAGGATGATGGAGGGGAGTATGGAGGGGAGTGGGGCTGTGTGCTTCCTAAAGTCCACAATCATCTCCACTGTCTTCTGGGCATTAAGCACCAGGTTGTTCTGGCTGCACCAGGACACCAGACGATCAACCTCCGTCCTGTAGGCGACTCATCCCCGTCCGAGATGAGCCCGATGACCGTGGTGTCATCTGCAAACTTGATGAGCTTGACAGACTGATGGGAGGAGGTGCAGCAGTTGGTGAACAGGGAGAAGAGCAGAGGAGAAAGAACACAGCCTTGGGGAGAGCCGGTGCTGATGGTCCGGGAGTCCGAGACATTCTTCCCCAGCCTCACGTGCTGCTTCCTGTCCGTCAGGAAGTCAGTGATCCACCTGCAGAGAGGATCAGGCACGTTCATCTGGGACAGTTTGCCTTGGAGGAGGTCTGGGCGGATGGTGTTGAAGGCAGAGCTGAAGTCCACAAACAGGATCCTGGCGTAGGTTCCTGGGGAGTCCAGATGCCGCAGGGTGAAGTGTAGAGCCATGTTGATGGCGTCGTCTACAGACCTGTTGGCTCTGTAGGCAAACTGCAGGGGGTCCAGGAGGGGGGCCGTGAGGGTCTTGAGGTGGGGCAGAACCAGGCGCTCCAATGACTTCATGACCACAGATGTCAGAGCCACAGGTCTGTAGTCATTGAGTCCGGTGGTCCTTGGCTTCTTGGGGACAGGAACAATGGTGGAAGTTTTGAAGCAGACAGGCACATGACAAGCCTGCAGTGAAGAATTGAAGATGTCTGTAAACACTGGGGCAGCTCGTTAGCACAGTGTCTCAGGGTGGCAGCAGAGACGCCGTCTGGGCCCGACGCCTTCCGGGCATTCATCCTTTTGAACTGCTTCTTCACATCTGCCTCATGAATGTGAAAGGGTGGAGATGGCTCTGGTGAGGGGGAAACGGTGGGGGATGAGTGTCGAGGTTGTCTCTTTTGTCTCTTTTGTTGGGACAGTTGGCTTTTTGTTAGCTGCTTGTTGACTCATCAACACGACAGTAGAAGTTGTTAAGACAGTTGGCTAGGGACAGGTCATCCGTGGAGTGTGGAGTTTTAGGTTTGTAGTTGGTGATTTTCCTAAAATGATGATGAGACCGGTGAGACCCAAACCCAAGACACACCCACACTCGGACACTGACGTCTTTCTGTGGGAGTGGCCTGTGTTCATTTGTTATCAAACATCCTGCACTCCCACATTTTTCCCCCGTGGTTGGAGCGGCGGCACATTAGCTTTTTTTTCAACATCCCGCCATTCCAACATGGAATTATTAAGTTTGGACAGCGCTCTTTTCAGGACCATATTTTCAGTGACTGAAAGCGTAGGGACACTGAGCGCGGCCGGAGGAGGCGCGGCCTGATTTTATTCTGGTTAAATCCAGTTGTAGTTCTGTTTTAGACCTGGTTTAGTCCTGGTTTAGATTTGGTTTAGACCTGGTTTAGTCCTGGTTTAGTCCTGGTTTTGACCTGTTTTAGACCTGGTTTGAATCTGATTTTAGTCTGGTTTAGTTTTAGACCTAGTTTAGTCCTGGTTTTAGTCCTGGTTTGGACCTGGTTTTAGTCCTGGTATAGACCTGGTTTAGTCCTCGTTTAGTCCTGATTTAGACCTGGTTTTAGTCCTGATCTAGTCCTAATTTAGACCTGGTTTTAGTCCTGGTATAGACCTGGTTTAGTCCTCGTTTAGTCCTGATTTAGACCTGGTTTTAGTCCTGATCTAGTCCTAATTTAGACCTGGTTTAGTCCTGGTTTAGATTTGGTTTAGACCTGGTTTAGTCCTGATTTAGACCTGGTTTTAGTCCTGATCTAGTCCTAATTTAGACCTGGTTTTAGTCCTGGTATAGACCTGGTTTAGTCGTGGTTTAGTCCTGATTTAGACCTTGTTTTAGTCCTGGTTTTAGTCCTGATTTAGACCTGATTTTAGTCCTGGTATAGACCTGGTTTAGTCCTGGTTTAAAAGCAGGTCTATACAAGCACTAAAACCAGGTCTATACCAGGTCTAAACCAGGACTAAACCAGATCTATACCAGTACTAAAACCAGGTCTAAACCAGGACTAAAAGGTCTAAATCAGGAGTAAATCCATGCCGGGCTCCAAGCACCTCCTCTCGCCGCTACCTCATGAGTAAATTGTGGAAATGGTAACATAACATAAATGGCAACATAAAAAGTGTTGGAATGGCGGTGTCAAAAAGTGTCGATTTCAGAAAATAGGATCCATTCTACTATTTGACAATCTACGAGAGCGCAGGCACGGATCCCCATCAAAATACAGAGAGAACATGTAGATACTGTTGTATATGTGCATTTATCATCAGCACATGTGCTCCTGGGGCAGTTCTGTATCGTCTGAAAGAGCCCAGGTCCAGTCAAGTCTGATCGGCTTTACCACTGGGAAACACAGAGCCAGTGCCGCCCGTATACGTCCTGTGGAGTCCTGTGGAGTCCTGTGGAGTCCTGTGGAGTCCTGTGGAGTCCTGTGGAGTCCTATGGAGTCCTGTGGAGTCCTGTGGAGTCCTGTGGAGTCCTATGGAGTCCTGTTGAGTCCTGTGGAGTCCTATGGAGTCCTGTGGAGTCCTGTGGAGTCCTGTGGAGTCCTGTGGAGTCCTGTGGAGTCCTGTGGAGTCCTGTGGAGTCCTGTGGAGTCCTGTGGAGTCCTGTGGAGTCCTGTGGAGTCCTGTGGAGTCCTGTGGAGTCCTGTGGAGTCCTGTGGAGTCCTGTTGAGTCCTGTGGAGTCCTGTGGAGTCCTGTGGAGTCCTGTGGAGTCCTGTGGAGTCCTATGGAGTCCTGTGGAGTCCTGTGGAGTCCTGTGGAGTCCTGTGGAGTCCTGTGGAGTCCTGTGGAGTCCTGTGGAGTCCTGTGGAGTCCTGTAGAGTCCTATGGAGTCCTGTGGAGTCCTGTGGAGTCCTGTGGAGTCCTGTGAAGTCCTATGGAGTCCTATGGAGTCCTGTGGAGTCCTGTGGAGTCCTGTGGAGTCCTGTAGAGTCCTGTGGAGTCCTGTGGAGTCCTGTGGAGTCCTGTTTAGTCCTGTGGGAGTCCTGTGGAGTCCTGTGGAGTCTATGGAGTCCTGTGGAGTCCTGTGGAGTCCTGTGGAGTCCTGTGGAGTCCTGTGGAGTCCTATGGAGTCCTGTTGAGTCCTGTGGAGTCCTATGGAGTCCTGTGGAGTCCTATGGAGTCCTGTGGAGTCCTATGGAGTCCTGTAGAGTCCTATGGAGTCCTGTGGAGTCCTGTGGAGTCCTATGGAGTCCTGTGGAGTTCTGTAGAGTCCTGTGGAGTCCTATGGAGTCCTATGGAGTCCTGTGGAGTCCTGTGGAGTCCTATGGAGTCCTGTGGAGTCCTGTGGAGTCCTGTGGAGTCCTATGGAGTCCTGTTGAGTCCTGTGGAGTCCTTAGGAGTCCTGGTGAGTCCTGAGGAGTCCTGAGGAGTCCTGTAGAGTCCTGTGGAGTCCTGTGGAGTCCCATGGAGTCCCGTGGAGTCCCGTGGAGTCCCGTGGAGTCCCGTGGAGTCCTGCTGGAGTCCTGTGGAGTCCTGTGGAGTCCTGTGGAGTCCTGTAGAGTCCTGTGGAGTCCTGTGGAGTCCTGTGGAGTCCTGTGGAGTCCGTTGGAGTCCTTTGGAGTCCGGTGGAGTCCGGTGGAGTCCGGTGGAGTCCTGTGTAGTCCTGTAGAGTCCTATGGAGTCCTGTGGAGTCCTGTAGAGTCCTGTGGAGTCCTGTGGAGTCCTGTGGAGTCCTGTAGAGTCCTGTGGAGTCCTGTGGAGTCCTGTGGAGTCCTGTGGAGTCCTGTGGAGTCCTGTGGAGTCCTATGGAGTCCTGTGGAGTCCTGTGGAGTCCTGTGAAGTCCTGTGGAGTCCTGTGGAGTCCTGTGGAGTCCTGTGGAGTCCTGTGGAGTCCTATGGAGTCCTGTGGAGTCCTGTGGAGTCATCCTGTGGGCATCCTAAGTTTTTGTGGAGTGTCTCATGACGTCAGCGCGGCGTGAATCTGGTGTTGAGGCGGCGCATCTTGAGCATTCAGGCATCGGTGTCAGAAGTTGCGCTTCCAACTGCCGCCATCAAAAGTGGAAAAAGCTGAACTTTTGACATCAGACTCGCCGCAACAACCAATCATGTGAAAATATCCAGTGACGTGATGTTATCATCCGGACAAAGGAGAAGATAGAGAAAGACCTGAGAACTGGAGCTCGCCGGCTTGACCCTCAGAGCTTCGCAGCCCAGAGCCTGCGGCCCGGAGCCCGTGGTCTGGCCTCCGCTGATATGTTTTATGTAATAAATACACTAAAGTCACTCTCTCAACCAGGAAAACACAGCACTTCAGACCACAGCAGACATGCATCAGGCTGAATTCAAATGCAAAGGCGTCCAGGGCGTTTTTGGACGCTGTGGTCTGAACGCAGCATTACTGTCTGTCCCTCATCATGGTCATCTTTGACATTACTGCTGCTGGCAGTCACACCACTGCTGGCTGAAAGCTCTGTAAGCTTTTTGCATTTTGCTGCTTCATTACGAAGTGACTTAGCCTAGCAAAGACTGTCAGCAGGAACTAGGGCCACGGCCCAGGGAAACTGTGAGCTCCACACTGACGAACGACATTCAGACAAAGTGTGAGTCACTCAGAGGCTCTAAGTTCTGGAACATTCTCCCATTATCTATAGAGACACTCCAACACTGGCCTCTTTCACACACACCTGAAACAGCGGCTAAAGGGAAACCAGACCTGTGACACTTTTAGTGTAGAATTGTCTTTATTGTAACTTGTTACTGTTTTGTTGTTAAATCTGTGGTGTCACCTGCCGAGGGACGACAGATGGAAATGAGCATTTTTGCTATAATCTGGCATATTTACACTGCAACGCTGTAGATATTCATTAATATGCACTGTCCCTATTATATAAATAATTTAAATTATTTTGTATTATTTTCCATCCACTTTTCTTCTTATGATTTCTGTTCCACATCTTTGAATGAAACCAACGAGTGACCCACTTTTCTTTGTCGCCTTTTAGGCCTATGCAGTTTATGCTGGACAAATGATTAGTGCCTCTGCTGTTAGTACGGCCGACGACCGGTAGATCATAGACTGTATAAAAAAGTGGACTAAGCAAGTGTGATGTCACCCACAGTGTTCAGCGCTGCTCAAATGAAGATCACGATGAAGATTATTTTTTTGACAGAAAAAATTAGGAAAAAAAAATCAGGATCATGTAGAGCGAGGCCACAGCAGCAGGTCCAGAGAGAGGAGCCACAAGATCCCAATGTGAGTCAATGGGAGCCAGAGTCAGAAGGAGCCAAAAGAGCCTCCTGGAGCACTTCCTGTTTGGTACACAGCTCCTAGCGCATTAGCTTTGTCCACTCATATATACTATATATCTATAACTATATATGTCTATGCTGTAGACTGGACGGCCGTTCTGGACCTGTTTCTGGACATGTTTCATTCACACATGTTTCTTTAACCAATTTTATTTATTTTTTTCATTATTAGTCTGTCTACATTTCCCATGACCTTGTGATGTCATGAAGTGGTCATTTTTAAGTTAACAGATCCTTTTACCTTTTATTCAGCAGAAATTGGCAAATCCAGTTTCTGTTTGAGGGAAGACCTCAGTGTGAATGTGCAGGTTTGTGTGTTAAACTTGTGTAAATGAAACAAAACACAACTCCAGGTCTGTCTGTGGTGAGGAAACGACATTATAACGGTAGATAAGAAAAGAAGTGTAATATGAGCCCTTTAATTGAGTAATTAACATCATCTCTTTACCATCCCGTGGCTACAGTCCTGTTTTCTATCACTTCTATGATAACTCAGTGATCCCTGATGTTCTGACTGCTCCATGTCATGTGCTCTTTTCTCGACAGATCCTGGACCTACATCTACCCCAGATTGGATCATTATTATTTGTGCTGTGATTGGAGTGTCTTTTATACTTGGAGCTGTTGCACTGTGTCGGAAAAAAGCACGAAACAGTAAGTGATTCATATTTTACCTGCAGACTGTAATGACTGAACAGAACTTAAAATGTCACTGAACTTATTTGTCAGGGCGAAGATGGAGCATGGCAGAAAATACGATTTATGCTGAGGTGAGGTTTAATGTTTGTACTTTTTGTATACACTTCATTGTTTGTGATAATTCTTTCTTCACAACCTACTCAAGCTGCTGTAACTTTTTCCGTTGTAGGCTTCACCTCTGCAGATTCCTCCAAGCACACAAATAAATCTAGAGGAGTGTCCGTCCTCCATGTACAGTACGGTGGGGCCCCACACTGGCCCTGCTGCTGCTGCTGCTGCTGCTGCTCTGGTCCAGAACCCGGAGAGCCTGTACGCCAAAGTGGAGAAACCCTCTCGACATCAGTCCTAGCTTCTGCCCTGGTAATGAAGCTCTTATCCATTTTCTTCCTCTTTACCCGAGGACGAGAGGAGGGAAGAGAAGCCTGATCAGGAGTGTTGGTACTTTGGTGCCACTTTAGAAGAACAGCTTTCATGAGCCTTAATGAGGCACAAAGAAAGACTTCAGTCATAATGGGCAAACCGTTTGTTGAGCAGATTCAGGATTAATAACTACTCGCTCAGGGTTCGGGGGAGGAGTAAGGATTTGGGTATTCATTAAGAAACGATTTAATTAGACGTAGACAAACTTTGTTGACCCACAAGGGGAATTATTTTGACAAAGTAACTCACACATCACAATCGAAAAACAAAAAGCAAAATATAAATGTAAATAAATGATAAATTACTCAAATACTAAAGCTGAATTCTTCTTAATAAACTATGTGTTCATTATGAATTAAGTGTAATTATTGGCATAGTGTTACCCAGACTTCCTTCACCCCAGACACTTCCCCAGCTCCTCTAGGGGTAAAGGAGTCATGTCCTGGGTCTTCCCCAGGCTCTGCTCCCAGTGGGACCTGCCCAGAACAGCTCCCAGAGGCGTCTGCAGCAGGGGCCCGAGCCACCTCAGCTGGTTAAGGAGCAGCAGCTCTACTCTGAGTTTTTTCAGACCTGTAGAGTTCATTGGAGAAATTATGATGAGATCTATCTATCTATCTATCTATCTATCTATCTATCTATCTATCTATCTATCTATCTGTCTGTCTGTCTTTCTGTCTGTCTTTCTATCTGTCTTTCTATCTGTCTTTCTGTGTTGTCAGTCTCATCCTCTCTTGACTGCACAGAGAGCTCTGGAAAAGTGGGTGACCCTTGGGACGGTCATTCTGTCGAGTCCTTCTGTGATCTGGGTGAAGACTGATGATTTGAATGTGGTTGAAATGATATTTTTGTATCTGAATGTAATTTATCAGCACTTTTGTATATTTGGATGTTCTGTTATTGCTGGCCTCGCCTCTTCTCTCAGTGATATCAGTAACTGTCCCTGTTTTATCACCAAAAAAGAACCTTGAATTTTTGAGGTCTGGATAGCAAAGTTAGACTGAGTTTTTCTCTTCAATGGAAAACACTCTGTTCCACCCTGTGATGTCATGTGGTGATACAGGAAGTGCTCCACTGTGTTTTAACTCCACACACCTTCACTAGAATCATTTGGATGATTTCAGTCCTAGAATTTCTAGTCTCAACCAAAGAAAAGGAGCTCTTCACTTCATGACCTCACAAGATGGAGCAGAGCATTTTGGTCTTTGCAGATGTGGACAGACTAAAGTAAAGGGTTACTCAAACAAGACACAACTCCAGGTCTGTTTTTGATGTGGTGACAACATTCTAACATGACTTGAAGCTCACAAAAGTCAAATTTAATGCAATATAAGTGTCATTTATTTTGTTCATTCTAGGTACAGATGGATTGCACTGTTTGTAAATACATTGAAGTGTTTGATATTTTATTTTTGAGTTTAACATTAATGATTTAACAATTGCTTTTGCAAGTGTATTTCTGTGTTCGCTGCAAGGTGCAGAAAGTGACCACATCCTGTCTGTTAAGATCCAGACACGGGCCCTCCGCCTCTCGCAGCTTCCTGTGAGCTGGTGTGTTTTAATGTCAACGGGCCCCGGTGAAGAAAGTGGGAGGAGTCAGCAGCGCCGCGCACATTTGCATATTCATGAATTGTGAAATGTCAAAAGTAACTGGAAGCCAGTTTTGGGGGCTGGTTGCTGCGTCACTGCCCAGGCGACCAGACATATATGCTTAGAGATGCTGTTAGGGAAATAAATCTTGTTAATTGGAACTTATTGAATCCTGGTAATACTTCAAAACTGGTATGTGCTAAATGCTTTTAGTGTAGATCTTGTTACCTCAGAGAATAGTAAATATAATTCCTTATTTCAGTTTTGAACACGCGGAAGAATTAATAACTGAGAAAGGTGATTGATTATTTATGTCTTATTCGTGGTACATGGTGAGAATAAAAATAGAATTCTTCAAATGGTGACCCCGAACGTGCTGAAGGGGAATTGATTGAGACGCACTTCCTGAGGTAACAACAAGGACGGAGGAGTTCCAGGCGGCGACCGGACCGCGTCCTTAACCCGTTTTCGGATTAAACATACCAGATCCTGATTCCACAACAACTTGTGACTTCTCTCAGGGCGCCCTAATAAAAACCACGCAAAAAGGTAAGAACATTTACCTGTTGCTCTACAAAAGAGTCGAAGTATGTTCTATTGGCAAAGCTAAATTAAAAGGGAGATTTCATATTGTTGTAAATCTGTAAATTGATGGTGTGGAACAGGAATTTAGGGACTAGCGCGTCAAATATTCTCCTTGTTTTTAGCATAGGTGTCTTAAACACATTAAAGGTATAATACCACTAGTTTCCAAATTTAGAAATCCAGGATTTTGAGTGTAAAAGGGAGGTTTGAGTCCCCCTTAGAGTAAGATAAAAGATAATAAAGACCACAGGAGGGCGAAAAGAGCCTATAAAAGCCGTGTGACTCGGTTTCCTACGTGGGACTTCCCCGCTCTCAGAGACGTCTGAGACAGATTAATAAGCGTTACTAGGTTAGACGCAAGTTGGACTGGGGGGCCAATGTTAAACCCTTTAAAAGGCTAAGAGTGTAAGAGCCTAAGAAATATTTAAACACTTGGGTTTGAGTCCCCGCATGCGTTGGATCTACAACGTAGTGCGAAATAATTACGTGATAGTCTAGGGCAAATTAAAACAAGGAGAACAACCAAATAAATTAAAAACCATAAAACAAGCAAAATTTGTTTTCTAAATTAACAAATTAACAACAGATAAATTGTCGAGTAAAATTGTCTTTAATTAAATAAAAGATTATTAGTAACAATGGCAGAAAATTCCAAAACACCGATAGAGTGGTGGGAGGAATTAACAAAATTGATGGACAAAAAGGATAAATTAAAAGAAAAGAAAGAAGAATATTTCCGAACATTGGCCGAGATCGGATTCCCCGTAGCAAAGGACTGCGGAATACAGACTGTATTAAAAACACTGGATCAAAATAGGATGCAAATGGAACAACAAATTAAAATAAACTCGAAGGTAAGTAAAGACAAAGAGATAAAGAAAGCAGAAAGGAAAACAGCTGAAAAGAAGACTAAGGAGTTGGAAAAAAGATTAAAGAATCTCAAGTTTCTCTCTCTCTTGGCCAGCGCGCTATGGATAACCGCCAGTGGTGTTTTGAGAAAACCACAGACAAAACACGAGGGGAGGGGCCTAAACTTAGAGGGTGCAGCTTCCGCACCTCCGGCTTATACACCATCAGCTTTGCCCCAGAACGAGGGGAACACACCACCTGCAGGAATATATCCGCAACTGCTGATACACGGCATGATGGATATAGACACAAAAACATCACCATCATTATCACAAGGTCAGATACAACACTTGGAGAAAATGTTTTCCACCCCACATGAAGCAGATGACACAGAAACAGTACTGGAAGAATTACAGGGAGCAATTTTAAAGACTGTTCAAGAAACAAATGAGGAAGCAAAGGACGAGATGGATAGACGAGTAGCAGAGCAAAGGGAGGAACAGGAACAAAGGGATAAGAAGGACAGAGAGGAGAGAGATAAGCTAGCTGAAATAGTGATAAACATGAGTGAGGAGCTGAAAAAGTATCGTGAGGAAAAAGTGGATTCAGGGGATGAAGACGCAGGTAAAGAAAGTGAAGAGGAGGAAAATGAGAGTCAGAATGAAGATGAGAATTTAGAAAAAGAGGAGGAAGCTCAAGATGAAAAAGACCAACGAACGCTGAATAGAATATGGGCAGATATACGAAATACTGAACGTCAACTTGCTGAACTCGAAACAGACAAAAAACAGTCAAAAACGGACAAGATTAAGTGTAGTATAGACCTGAAAAGACATCTCAGGAAACTTGAAGCAGACCAGAAAGAAATACTGAAAAGGATGGATCAGAGGGAAGCGGAGGAGACAGGAGCGCAAACGCACCAGATCCGGAGCAACCTCTGATTGGTATGGCGCATATCCATTGGTACAGGCAGGACCAAGAGACCCACTAAACGGTCAGGTCCCTATAAAATATGTGGCCTTTTCATGTGTGGAGTTGAGCATGATTAAAGAAAAACTTCCTCCACTAACTGAAGGAGGATTAAAGTGGTTTACCACAGTTAAAACCGCATTGGCAGGACAGGACCTTTGCATTGGGGATCTGAGAGGACTGTTAGGAGCATGCACCACGAGTGATAAGACAGAAGCTATTATGAAGTCAACACGTGTCAGACCCGCAGAACCAAACGATACACCTTTAGGCCCAAGAGAACAACATTTGCTCAGAGCACTCCAAGAGTTTTTCCCTGTGGCGGATCCAACCCCGCCCACGTTAAACACTTATAAGACAGGCACATCAGCAGTAGAATATTTGGAACAATGCCAGAAACAGTATGTAGACAAAATGCACGTCCATCCATACAAAACATAGCCACCCGGACTCTCTTCTTGCAGTCAGTGCTTCAGAAACTGCCCAAACCAATCCAGGCCGCCCTAGAGGTGGTACCTGGTATCTGTGGAGACTCGAATCAATTCTTGATTCATTTGAAACACCATGTTGACCTTTACAATCGTAAACAAGAAGAAGAAGCAGGTAGGAGCGGTGACTTACAGGTGGAACTTCTGAAATTACAATTGAACGAGGCTAGAGAGAAAGCCACCAAAGCTAAACAGGACAAAGCGAAGGACAAAGGCAAGGGACAGTTTGTAGCTGAACCAACCAAACTATACACACCAGAACAACATACACTGACAGCGCCACCTGCAGCACCCGTAAGTGTATTTTATGCTACACTTCCTCACAATGCACCCACACCATCACAACAACACCAGTACATGGGGAATCAAGGTTTTGGAAATCATGGGGGCAACAGGGGATTTAGTGGTCGTGGTGGATCGAGAGGACGTGGAAGGGGTTTCTACCCTCCGTACCAACAGCCACCAGTCCTACCGCAACAATGTTTCGGATGCGGATCCACGCTTCATTGGATAAGAAATTGCCCATACTCACCAGTCAACCGACAACCTAGGGGAGGATTTGCTCCTAGGGGACGAGGAAATCCACGTGGACAAGGCCAAGGGGGATATCAAGGTCCTCCCCCACCATGGGCTCAGGCACAACAGTATGGACAGAACGTGCCACATGGAAGCTACTATGCGGACACTGAAGATTACTAGGGGTGCCCAGTGAGTCCTGACCCCAGCCCGGAACCTTTGGTCATAGTAGAGGTGGCTGGGAGGTCACATCAAATGCTTGTAGACACAGGAGCCTCCTACTCAACTGTTCAGGACATTCCTGCGAAGCTGCTTAGCAATCATCATGTCTACTTAACAGGCCTCACGGGTAAACCAACCCCTCTACAACGGACTAAAATGTTACCTGTCAAACTTGCTGGACAGACTCTACACACATCTTTGGTACACTCGCCTAACACCCCAGTCAACCTGTTGGGCAGAGACATTCTTATGGCCACAAGGCAGTCATTTCATGTACAGGCGAAGGACTAAAAGTAAATTGGCCGAACGGACAAACAGTGATTTGTGCATCTGGATTTTTCCAAGGATGCTGGGTAGTTACTGACCCAGATCCAGGGACATATGCAGACATTTATTGGGGACTTCTGGAACCATCAGAACATATTGACACTGGACTTATGTCACATCTTTACAAATGGAAACCATGGTTCGTTGAACTACACCCTTATTCCCCTCCAATTGATCCATACCATGTTACCTTATTTTATGACAGGGAACACAATGCACAATATGAAATAGCTTTTGAAGCATATGAGGGACAAAAATACATTATACACACTGATGCCCTGTATGTACATAAAAAAGGTGTCGTTGCCTCTGTCGTGTTGTCTAGTCCACTAACTGATCTTTTTGTTCGAGACTCATGTACAGTTCCACATGTTTCACTGTTCTTAGGACCTGGCTTTGAAGCTCGTGCGTTGGGACCCCTTTGTGGGGAACTCAACAAAGCGAAAGATTGGGAAGCAACGCAAATTCCTGATTTATTTTACAGTACATCTACTGACTCGTACAAAATTCTGCTTCCAAATGTAGAGGACACGGTCCTTCTAGAACACACTCTAATTCCCAGACATCATGGTAGAGAATTAACTGATCACGATTTGGCTGAAAACATGTTGAGCGAACTTCCAAATTCATTATGGGCAGATGATCCTTCCGACATTGGACGATGTTTAGTCGAACCAGTCATGCTTGAGGTACAACCTGGCGTGGTAGTACGCATTCCACAAAGACCATATCGTTCACAAGCTCAAGAAGAAGGAGTTGACAAAGCTCTCACTGCACTCTGGGAGGCCGGGGTACTTGAACTTTCAGATTCTAGTTGGAATACACCTCTAAACCCAGTACCTAAACCAGATAATACATATCGCATGGCGCACGATCTGAGAAAGGTTAACGAGGTCACTATTACTTCACTCCTGCCAGTTCCTGATCCTCACAAATGTCTCTCAGTTCTAGCCCCACAAATGAAATGGTATACAGTCGTAGATTTATGTCAAGCCTTCTTTACCATCCCACTAGCCCCAGAATGTAGGTATCAGTTTGCCTTCACACACAGGGGAATTCACTTGCAGTACAAGGTGCTGCCACAGGGACATAGAAACGCTCCAGGAATCTTTAATGATTGTTTGAAAAAGTGTCTTTCAGGCTTGACGTATCCTGAGGGCTGTGTTCTCGTCCAGTACGTGGACGACCTCCTGATTGGAGCAACGGATCCAGATCTTTGTCTTGAGGCCACACGGAAGACCTTGCTTAAATTGCATGAGTGTGGGTTCAAGGCCTCTAGGAAGAAGTTACAATGCTGCAGACAGGAAGTCACATTTTTGGGTAAGGTAATTTCATCAGCTAGTTTTAAGCCCTTACCCTCTCAGAAACAAGCCATCCTGTCAACGCCACGTCCAGACACAGTCAAAGAAATGCTCTCTTTTCCTTGGGTTAGTTAATTATTCACGCTACCACGTTGCAGACTACACACAGGCATGTGCGCTCCCCTAAGGGGATTGATTAAACAGGCAGGTGTTAGAGAGCTCAGTGCTTCCCTCCAGTGGACAGGTGAGGCAGAAGAAGCTTTTTGTTCTCTCAAACAAGCATTGGCCAACTCAGCAGATCTAGGCATCCCAGACTACTCCAAGGACATGCACCTAGATGTTGCTCTCACACCCCACTCAGGTTATGGGGTGCTCTGGCAGAAAGGTCAAGAAGCGAGAATTGTCCTTTTGTATGTGTCTGTTCAATTAGATCCATTGGCAAAACGCGCTCCCGTTTGTGCCCTCTACGCAGACACTTTGGCAGCTTTGGTGAACAAATGTGCCCACGTAGTCATGGGACACTCACTTGTGATTCACACTGATCATTCTGTAGTTGCGTATATTCAATCTAGACTCTTTGCATTGACACCACAAAGACAAATCAAACTTGATCACACACTGACACAACCTAACGTTTCATATGTGCCACAGACTGAGTCAAATTCAGCCTTTGGTCTCCGGGGATCCGGGGAACCACACAACTGCGTGTCAAGGGCCATTTTGACCACTTCTCTAAGGGCAGACCTACAAACGAAACCTATTTTGGACTCAATGCATTTATTCACAGATGGACACTCACATCGTGATCCCATCTCAGGTAAAGTAATCTCAGGTTCCGCTGTTGTTAAACTCACACCAAATCCAGCAGGTACACCAACAGCAGAATTGGTAAGTTCTTGGGGTCCACAATCTGGACTCTCTGCCCAATTCGCCGAACTTAATGCGTTGGATATGGCTCTTAATTATGCAGGTGACAACTCGGCTACAATCTACACAGATTCAGCCTACGTTTACGGACTTGTGACTCGTGATTTGGCAGCTTTTAAGCGCACAGGATTTGTAACAGCTAAGGGTGAGCCAGTTGCCCACCAAGATCTGTGCCAAGACATAGCTGAACGGATGTTAAGGCCAGAAAACTGGCTATTATTAAAGTTCCTGGACATTCTAAAATCGGTTCCTTTGAAAAGATTGGTAATGACAGTGCAGATTCCATGCCAAACGAGCGAAGCTATAACACACCTGGAACCATGGCAATGGCCATTACTCTAGGCTCAGACGACGGGTGCCCAAGGGCTATACAGGTAAGGTTCCACCCAAAGTTTTCTTAGGTCAGAACCTGATCAAAGCCTTACAATCTACGGCTACTGACTACGACGTTGCTGTTTGGACCAAGGTTGGTCATTTCCACCGAAATGACATTGCATTTTCTCCAGATTTACATCTTATCTGGATACCTGAATCTGTTTGGGATGCAGTAAACTTCACAGTTGCCCAGGATCCTGCACTAAATGCACATGGTGCTAAATTGTACTTGAACACGAGTTTCATTTCAACACATTCTGAACCTCCAGAGTTAGATTCTCCTAGTTCAGGTAAAGTATGCCTAGCCACTGCAGTTGACATTTTTCAGAAACAGCAGGACTGTTCAGACATTGAGAGGGACCATTGGCGTGCGGTTAAATCGTATGAGTATGAGGATGGCATCTGGCGTGGTCCTACGGGATTTCCCAATCTACCGTACTCAATGCTTAAAGAAGTTCTTGAAGAAACGCATGGACCAACTCATTTGTCACCTGCTCTGATGTCTCAGGCTATTTCTTCATGGTATTACTACCCAGGTCTTGCTAGGGTTTGCAGGGATCATGTTCGTGCATGTAATACATGTTCCATTTTCAATCCACATCCGCACACCAAATCTGGAGGAGGACACCTGAGGATTGGTGAGTACCCAGGTCAGGTTGTTTCCATGGATTTCACGGACATGTGCATTCCTGTCCGTGGTAAAAGATACTTATTGATTCTCATGGACACATTTTCCACATGGTCTGAAGTTTATCCATGTGCCCGAGAAACTTCTGACGAAGTGGTCAAGGCTTTGATCACTCATTGGATTCCTACGCATGGAGTCCCAGAAATTTTGATGTCTGACTCGGGAACTCATTTCACATCTGAGCACGTCCAAACGGTCTGCAAACTTCTGTCAATCAAGAAGACATTTGTTTCAGTTTATCACCCTCAGTCTAACTCACAGGTAGAACGCATGAATCGTACGCTGAAATCTCTTTTGGCTAAAGTTTTAGCAGATCGTCCAAATTCCAATTGGCTGGATATGTTGCCTTTGTGCTATTTCACCACAGACACACAGTTCAGGCTAGGACAGGATTTTCACCATATGAACTTCTATATGGCAGACCAATGCCCGGGGCTCTAGTGAGCTCTCTATTAGATCCTGTACTTCTTGTTAAAACCATTTTTCATTACAGACCATACTTTGAGGCTCTAAAAGCTACTGTTGACCACCTTTCAGTGACTAGGCAGTCACTGACCGCGATGTTGCTGACCATACTGCACATTTACCTTCTCAGGTTTTTCTGAAACGTCGTCGTCTAGGAACTCTTGGGCTGAACCACGCTATTCAGGCCCTTATAAGATCACCAAACGCACCACACACGCTATCCAGGTTCAAGGCTCAAACCATTGGTTCCATTGGTCAGACGTAAACCTAACTATGGAACTTGAAGTGGAGTCTGAGCCTCCACTGAAGGGGGAGAGAGTGCCCCTAAAAAACAGCTCCAGAGAGACCAAGGAACAGTCAGGACAGAAACCACTTTCTGCTTCATTCAAAAAAAATTCATAAAGACCCCAGGACAATGGGTCCTAATATTTCTTATTATAATGTTTGTCGCTGTCTTAATGTCACTCGAGGTCCAACATAACAAACATCATGGAACACCCGTTAATCTAACCAGTCTGAAATTTGTAAATAATAATTCTGTTTTTTCTGTACAAGGTCAGCTGAGCAGGAGACGGAGAGCCTTAATTGAACAAGGACACGAGGGACAAAACACATGGGTAAAACTAGCTCACTTCGCCGCTAATATAACCAAACATACCATATTCAGGATGGACGCAGCCTCGCCATTGGACCGAGCGTACAAACAAAACAGTAAACAAAGGGTTACAATTTGCTCGTAATTTACATCCCGCGCCCTATCAATCTTTGTATCCTGTTCTGTAAAAACTGAACATTTTGGGGCACCAGAAATCTCTAGACATATTAGAAGTGACGGGAAGTGGGTATAAACGACACAACTTACCCGTCACAGAAGCAATATCCTCATATCTCATTTCTACCTCCTGGTCAGCTCTCCTTCAGAAGGTATTTTTGGGGATAGGACTGTTTCTTTTGTTATGCTTTGTTGTGTTTGGATGTCTTCTTTCTGTGTTGTTAAGCTCATCTCTAGGTCCATGTCCAAAATGACAGCTGGAATATTTTGGCAAAACCCAGTAAACATAATAGAGATGGATGTCCATGTGGAGCAAATTGATAAAGCACATGAGGAGGAGTTAAACCAGAGGCTCTGGGAAACCCTGAATAATTAAACAAGCTTCAACAGTGACACCTATGGGTAATGTATAAGACGTCAGAAGGGGGTGAGGAAAAAAAAAAAAAAAACATTTCTATACTTTGATGATTAATGATGATTTATATGTTTAACCCTTTTGATTATTACGTTTTAAACATTTTCAGGATGACTTACATTTGAGTGTTTTTGTACTTTTTTGACATTTATACATTTTTCAACATTTTAAACATTTTTATGAGTATTCTGTGATTTTTTGGTGTTTTTATGTTCTATTTTCACATTTCAGAGTTTGATTTAGGTGAGATCTCAGAAGGAGATCTCAGAAGGGGGTTTGAAGTGTTTGATATTTTATTTTTGAGTTTGATATTAAAACTTAACAATTGCTTTTGCAAGTGTATTTCTGTGTTCGCTGCAAGGTGCAGAAAGTGACCACATCCTGTCTGTTAAGATCCAGACACGGGCCCTCCGCCTCTCGCAGCTTCCTGTGAGCTGGTGTGTTTTATGTCAACGGGCCCCGGTGAAGAAAGTGGGAGGAGTCAGCAGCGCCGCGCACATTTGCATATTCATGAATTGTGAAATGTCAAAAGTAACTGGAAGCCAGTTTTGGGGGCTGGTTGCTGCGTCACTGCCCAGGCGACCAGACATATATGCTTAGAGATGCTGTTAGGGAAATAAATCTTGTTAATTGGAACTTATTGAATCCTGGTAATACTTCAAAACTGGTATGTGCTAAATGCTTTTAGTGTAGATCTTGTTACCTCAGAGAATAGTAAATATAATTCCTTATTTCAGTTTTGAACACGCGGAAGAATTAATAACTGAGAAAGGTGATTGATTATTTATGTCTTATTCGTGGTACATGGTGAGAATAAAAATAGAATTCTTCAACATGTAAAATGGGCCAAAAGTTACATCAAATCATTTATTTTAATTTTCCACAGCATTTTGTGTTGTAAAGTTTCATTCTGTTAACTGTGCATCTCTGTAACTTGACTGTAACTTAACTGAACTATGAATAAAATATACTTTATTCTGTATTTTATTGTGTCCTGCTCTTTTCCTCCTCTACACTGAGACAAGTGAAAACCACATGACGACTCCAGGCCCAGACACTGTGGACACATCTGTGCTCTAATGCCGCTTCCTCACCACAAACACACTTGTACTTGTGTTTGGTTTCATTCACACATGTTTAACACACAAACCCACACTCTGTTCCACCTTGTGATGTCATGGGGTAATACAGGAAGTGCTCTGCTGTGTTCTTAAATCTCTTACACCTTCACTAGAATCATCTGGATATTTTCAGCCCTGGAATTTCCCAGTCTCTACTGAACTAAAGGTAAAAGGAGCTGTTCACTTTGAAACTACCACTACATGACATCACAAGGTGGAACAGAGCGTTTGGAGCTTTGGAGATGTAGACGCACTAATAATAAAGGATTACTCAAACATGTTAGCATGAAGCAACAGAATTACGTGTGTGTTTTTGTTTCTTTCTTTCTTCTATATTTCACACACAAATATTATTCGGTTGATAGTTTAAAAGAAAACAGTGTTTGAAAACAACATTCATCTATTTTAATATCACAAGATGTCTGGTCTAATCTAAGAGTTAATTTGGTGTAACATAGAAACTTTAATATCTATTCTAAACTCATACCACTAGAGGGCATTTATCTGGGCATTAGAATAGCATTAGAAGAACATCTGAATTTTTATTTAAAATACAAACTTAATATTTTTCACATCACTCATTTCAAAAATCGCATATTAAAAAGCAAAAGAACTGTTTAAGTTTCCCAGTGAAAATTCTAAAACAGAGGTGTTGAACTGGTGAGGCCCGCCTCCTCTGGGGGGCGCCAAAGAGCCACTGGAGAAGTGTGACGCACGTGGAAAAAAACAAAATAAAACAAAAAAACTACCAGTCCACATGTGTACACATCTGCAGCAGTGTTGATCCGGGTAACTGTGTGCATGTTTTAGCTGCAGCAAGGGAGGAGACAGGACCCAGCAAAAAAACATAAGAAATATGATCCTGATGATTTAAAGTTCGGTTTCACGGATGCTCTGTTTTGGCAGATTACAAATGTTAAACATGTTCTATAGATTTGGATCGGCCAGCTGATGTTCAGGGATGTTAAAAGTCGCCTCAGTTTGGCCTGCATGACATTGGAAATGATTTGCTGTTGCACAAATTGTTTATGAAGGCACTTAAAAAAATATGAAAATGCAAAATGAAAATATATATTATCAGTTATTGAAACTCATTGTTGCAGGAACACAAAAGAAGCATTTACTTTAAAGGCCTGTGTGGGGGAGGGCAGGAGGGGATTCTGAAGAAGGGGGAGGCTCGGCTGACTTTAGTCAAGGGGAGGCTCACAGTCACACAGTTTGAAAACCCCTGGTCGAAAAGTCTTTCTTCTACTCAGTGACCAGCAGATGGCAGTGTGTTTAGGTTCCTCGAGTCTACAGGACTCTACACTCATACACTCATGAAGCATCCTTTGGAAATGAGCAGCAAAAAAGGAGAACTATCTAAGACACTGATAGTAAACTAAAAATCTGTATTATTTAAGGGACATCCAGACACGTTTGGACCTTTATGTGGTGTTCATCAGGGCAAGCAGAAAGCTCAAGCTAACAGGTCATATTAAAAGAAAATAGTAGCTTAATGGATTGTTCAGTCAGTGACAAGCATTAACCAAAGATTATTAGAGGAGGAATCAGGAACCATGAGGGAGAGAAATGAGCTGCGGCCGAGCTCAGTCCTGTTTGGTCCTGTGTTCCAGCACATGTACAGTGATGAGAGCTGACAGCATGAGCAGCAGTCCCACACAATACACCAGAGTCTTCAGCCTGCACACACTCCACCCCAGCACCTCCTCTGGGCCTGGGACAAACACACACACGTTACACTACTTCACTCACACACTGAACATCGTTATTACATTTTCATACCTTTCAGAACCATCTATATTAATGGTGCACTGTGGAACTTTTCTGGTGGAGCGTTTCCTGCTTGTCTCCATGGATATATGGTTATTGTTTTGTCTGGAATTTCCCGGTGTGGCATTAAATGTTTCCATCTTACATTTACTCAGTAAAATGTGTTTTTTTTTTTATTGACCTAAAATTGTGAGCGGGCTCGCCCTTCCACAGATCTGATATGCGACTCAGATCTGTGGAAGATGCGAGATAGAGACGTATAATGCCATACTGTGGAACATTCCAGGCAGTACGTCCATAGATAGAACAGGTGACATACCCTGTATGTGGAAAGTTACACAGTGCACCTTTAATGTCTGTGATTGAAGTCAGACTTGTGGTCCTACCTGACTGACTGAAGCACATCTGCTCATAGTTCCTGGTGTCATTGGTCCAGCTGACGTGGTTGCTATGGTTACAGATGATTGACTGGTTGGACAGGTAAAGGTGCAGAGAGGAGGCGTGTCCAGAGGGGGCGTGTCCAGGTGTTTGTGGGCGGGGCTCCTCACAGCTGTGTGTGTCACAGGTGAAAGAGCGGCTGATGCTGTAGAGCTCAGTTGTGCAGCTCACAGTGAAGTTACAGGACTCTGAGCTGCTGGACACAGAGGACAGATTCAGCTCCACTGGAGACACTGGATCTGTGGGGTTCACATCCAGGGAAAGGAAGCATCTTCATTATTAAGTGGCCTCAATTCAAAATCCTCATCTAAAGGTCCTAAATGACACAAAACTGACTCTTGTAAACTTTAAGTCATGTCAGAATGTTGTCACCTCCTCAAAAACACACCTGGACTTGTGTTTTGTTTCATTCACATGTTTGAGTAACTCTTTATCATTAGTCTGTCTACATCTCCTCCACTCCAAATGCTCTGTTCCACCTTCTGATGTCATGAAGTGATAGTTTTCAAGTTAACAGGTTGTTTTTACCCTTTTTTAGTAGATTAAGTAAGTAAGTGTTTATTTATACAGCGCTTTTCACAGACAGATGTCACAAAGACACTTTACAGAGGATTATTTACAGAGCATCTTCATTCACTCCAGACCCAGTGGTGTAAACTACTGTTGCAGCCACAGCTGCCCTGGGACAGACTGACGGAGGCACAGCTGCCAAGCCAACGGTTCCTCTGACCACCACCATCACTCACACAACTTTCACACCTACAGTGCATGTTTTGGGTTGATGGGGGAAACCGGAGCCCGGAGGAAACCCATCCAGACACGGGGAGAACATGCAAACTCCACACAGAAAGGCCCAGGCGACCCGGGGATCGAACCCGCAACCTTCTTGCTGTGAGGCATGAGTGCTAGACACTCAGCCACCGTGCCGCCAAAGAGATAGAGAGAGGAAATTCTTCACCTTCACTAGGAGTGAAGGTGGATTGAGTTTAAAAACACAGTGGAGCACTTCCTGTATTACTGCATGACATCACAAGGTGAAACAGAATGTTTTCAATTTGAGGCAAGAACTCAGCCTAAATCTGCAGGTTTGTGTGTTAAACATGTGTGAATGAAACAAACCTCAACTCCAGGTCTGTTTGTGATGAGGAAACGACATGAGAACAGAGGAAATAGTCTGACTCTACTAACTCTAACCCTTTAAGGAGCTGCTGCTTCTTTTGCTGTTTTTTCATGATTTTTGAACTTGCTTTGACAGAGTCTGACTAACTGTCAAATGTTTAACAGTGTGGGGTCAATTTGTCCGTCTTGCATTTATTGAATTAAAGGTGTTTTAATTGCCAAAAATGACTTGGTTTGGTGTTGTCAGGAAATAGCTCTAATAATGGAGAATTATTTAAATGAATATTCTAAATAATGAGGAATAATTTAGGTCTAATCTTCTGATTATCTGTAATATTATAGATGTGTTTGTACTCACCTTCAACTGTGACCTCAAATGAGGCGAGTGTTTCTTCATTATAATCATCTGTAAAGAGCAGAGCTGAGTAGGTCCCAGTGTCTCTGAGTTGGACATTTTTCAGAATCAGAGACAGATTCTGAGGGAAGAACTCCACTCTGTCTCTGTACTTAGAAGCTGTGATGGGTTTGATTCCACTCTCCAGTATTATTATGTTGTTGGTATTAAATTCCCAATAAAATGCCACATATTGTTTTTGATTCTCTGGGACATGCAAAGGAAGATTTTGGCCGGTCTGTATAAATATTTGTTGTGAACTGGAACCTGAAAAACAAGAGAAAAAATTTGGAGTTGCACGTTAAAACTACAATAATTTTTTTTATCAAATTCAAATCACAAATGTTTTTAGTTAAAAAATGACATAAAATAAATAAATACAATAAAATGAATCTGATTTGTCATTAAAATTCACAGGCACAAAGGTGTCACGGACAAACATTCATTCACCAGGGAAAGTTTATCACATTGAATAAGTAATAAAACTCAAATCAATACAAACAATATTTCTGCAGTGACGTCATCGAGTCTCACCTCCAGGACTGGTCCAAAGAAGCAGTCCCAGGACCAAAGGCACCGACATTTCCATGCACTTTGAAAACAACATGGTTCCTTTAAGTGACCAACGTTTGTCTGCCCTTTATCCTGGGATAGTCTCAGATGCACCAGTTCAACAGTGGAGGAGGAAGAAGGTTTAACCTCTGTGCTAAACAAAGCTCCGCCCATTCTGTTCTTGCACAAACTTCCTCAGTCTGATGTTGGGTTCTGAGGTCAGTTCCCCTTTCACCCCTGCAGCACTATGCGAGTGTCAACACATACACCATGTTACACTGTGACACATTGTTCTTGATGTTTTGCCTGGTAAAATAAAGGTTAAAGCTGCACTGCGCAACTTCTCTGTCTCCATGGAGATCTCATAGCTTCCGTAGAACGTTCCACGGTACGACATTAAACATTTCCATCTAGCAGGTGATTCTATTGCTCAAAAATACAATAATTCCTTCTGTGAGCAGCGGCGAATCTCCACAGATCTGAACTGTAATGTAGCCTAGTGCAGCTTGGTTTAATCTGCACTGTGGAACATTCTAGACAAAGAAAGAACATTTCCATGGATACAAGCAGGTACCAGACTCTCCACTAGTAATGCTACACAGTGGGTGAGGACAGAGGAGTGAGGACAGAGGGGTGAGGACAGAGGGGTGAGGACAGAGGGGTGAGGACAGAGGAGTGAGGACAGAGGAGTGAGGACAGAGGACAGAAGGGTGAGGACAGAGGACAGAGGGGTGAGGACAGAGGGGTGAGGACAGAGGGGTGAGGACAGAGGAGTGAGGACAGAGGGGTGAGGACAGAGGAGTGAGGACAGAGGGGTGAGGACAGAGGGGTGAGGACAGAGGAGTGAGGACAGAGGGGTGAGGACAGAGGGGTGAGGACAGAGGAGTGAGGACAGAGGACAGAGGGGTGAGGACAGAGGAGTGAGGACAGAGGACAGAAGGGTGAGGACAGAGGACAGTGGGGTGAGGACAGAGGGGGTGAGGACAGAGGAGTGAGGACAGAGGACAGAGGAGTGAGGACAGAGGAGTGAGGACAGAGGACAGAGGGGTGAGGACAGAGGGGTGAGGACAGAGGACAGAGGGGTGAGGCCAGAGGAGTGAGGACAGAGGACAGAGGGGTGAGGACAGAGGGGTGAGGACAGAGGGGTGAGGACAGAGGGGTGAGGACAGAGGAGAGAGGGGTGAGGACAGAGGAGTGAGGACAGAGGAGTGAGGACAGAGGAGTGAGGACAGAGGACAGAGGGGTGAGGACAGAGGGGTGAGGACAGAGGGGTGAGGACAGAGGAGTGAGGACAGAGGGGTGAGGACAGAGGGGTGAGGACAGAGGGGTGAGGACAGAGGAGTGAGGACAGAGGAGTGAGGACAGAGGAGTGAGGACAGAGGACAGAGGAGTGAGGACTGTGGGGTGAGGACTGAGGGGTGAGGTCAGTGGTCAGTTGGGTGAGGACAGAGGGGTGAGGACAGAGGAGTGAGGACAGAGGGGTGAGGACAGAGGGGTGAGGACAGAGGAGTGAGGACAGAGGAGAGAGGCCAGCGGTGTGAGGACAGAGGTGTGAGGACAGAGGGGTGAGGACAGAGGGGTGAGGACAGAGGGTGAGGACAGAGGAGTGAGGACAGAGGGTGAGGACAGAGGAGTGAGGACAGAGGAGTGAGGACAGAGGAGTGAGGACAGAGGAGTGAGGACAGAGGGGTGAGGACAGAGGAGTGAGGACAGAGGAGTGAGGACAGAGGGGTGAGGACAGAGGAGTGAGGACAGAGGGGTGAGGACAGAGGAGTGAGGACAGAGGAGTGAGGACAGAGGAGTGAGGACAGAGGACAGAGGAGTGAGGACAGAGGGGGTGAGGACAGAGGAGTGAGGACAGAGGGGTGAGGACAGAGGAGTGAGGACAGAGGGGTGAGGACAGAGGGGTGAGGACAGAGGAGTGAGGACAGAGGGGTGAGGACAGAGGAGTGAGGACAGAGGGGGTGAGGACAGAGGAGTGAGGACAGAGGGGTGAGGACAGAGGAGTGAGGACAGAGGGGTGAGGACAGAGGAGTGAGGACAGAGGGGTGAGGACAGAGGGGTGAGGACAGAGGGGTGAGGACAGAGGAGTGAGGACAGAGGAGTGAGGACAGAGGAGTGAGGACAGAGGACAGAGGAGTGAGGACAGAGGGGGTGAGGACAGAGGAGTGAGGACAGAGGGGTGAGGACAGAGGAGTGAGGACAGAGGGGTGAGGACAGAGGGGTGAGGACAGAGGAGTGAGGACAGAGGAGTGAGGACGTCTGTGCTCCTGTTTAATAGTGAAACTGAAATAAAGGTGTCTAATGTGTCCCTGATAACACTGTCTCTGAATCATCTCATGGGTTAACGTTACAGAGTCTCCAGAACACGTCTCCAGTCACATCTACAGGATTTGCCTTTTGACAGACTTTACAGATCCACACATTAGCTCACACACCACAAAGAGCAACAACAGAAATGATCATAATTCAAAATAAGTAGCAAAAATAGGCACGTGTGAGCATAACATGTATAATTCTAAATATACGTAATTGATAGGCACCGTATGTTTTTCTCAGTATTCTTTCTGTGTATTTGGTGGGAGTTTACAGTATCTTAGGCCATGTCCACATGTAGCCGAGTATTTTTAAAACCGAACATTTCCCCCCCTCCGTTTATAAAAATAGTTTTATCCACACCACCTCGTCTTCGAAAAAAACACCTTCCACACATCACCGAACATCTGCGTTTTCAACCACATTCATACACATTCCAGACCTGTAGATGGCGTTATTTCCATCACTTCGCCGTCACTTCCGCCTAAACTTATCTTATTGCTCTTGGAGCAGTAGTTGGACTTCTGCAATTAAACATGTACATAGCACCTGCACAATACTTAATGCTCCCACAGCTCTGAAGAAACGACTCCGGTCCATAGTCTTTGGCTTTGGCTTTTGCAGTCGCCTAAACAAATGTCACACGTTTGACGTCAGGGCAGATTCATATTTTTTGGCGCAGACAGTGACATTTAAAACTCAAAACCCCAGTTATCTCTGTCCACACAAACAGGCATAAACGGAGTTTTCAAAAATCTTCACTTTGGCCGGAGTTTTCCCTGAATACTCGTTTCTGATGCGTGTTCGTGTGGATGAGGTCAAAACGCAGCAAAACATCTTCGGTTTATCAGATGCCCGGATACGTGTGGACAAGGCCTAAGTTTCACATCAGTTAAGTGTGAGTTTGTGGGGGGAAGATTCCAGGAAGCAGCGCTGAGTTTGATGTAAAACACACACACACACACACCACACACACACCACACACACACACACACACACACACAGAGACACACAGAGACACACACAGAGACACAATGTGGTGAGCAAACAGCAAAGTGTGAGATGATTTCACTTTTAGATTCTTCAAAATATCCACCCTCTGCTTTGATCACACACAACGAATGAACCCTGACACTGCACAGGGGTCAAGTGAAAACCATTTCAGGAGACTAATAATAATAATAATAATAATAATAATAATAATAATAATAATAATAATGATAATAATAATAATAATAATAATAATAATAATAATAATAATAATAATAATAATAATAATAATAATAATAATAATAATAATAATAATAATAATAATAATAATAATAATAATAATAATGCGTCAGTTTTATTCAGTGCTTTTCTGGACACTCAAAAACACTTTACAGTTCATTACAGATCAGTCTGCACCATCGGCCCCTCTGACCACCACCACTGAGGCACTCACCACTTTCATACCAGGCAATGTGGGAGAAGTGCCTTGCCTAAGGACACAGTGACAACTTGCGCCCCCCTGTGGCACCTGATTTTCCCAGCCGTCTCCCAGTACTAACCAGGCCCGGCCTTGTTGAGCTTCTGAGATGGAAAGAAGCTCATTAAGAGAAGGCCCAGGGTTTGCAGCGCTGGGAACAAAGAGTGGAGGATTTGAGGATTTTGATATACAATATAAAACTTATTTTGAACTATTATTACATACATTTTCTACATAATACTATATAATTCTTTTAATCTCGCTTCATATATTTGATGTCTGTCATATGTATCTAAAATGTAGGAAGTAGTAAACATAAAGACATGAATAAGAATCGACTTTCGACTTTTTCCAAAGGAGTAACTAGTTTTGATCGTCTTAAAGTGAACATATTATACAAAGCTTTGGAGCTTTGAACCAAGTGTCAGAACAGTGGAGCAAACCCAAAGATCAAACTCTAGTTAAATCCATCTGAGAGAAACACACATCTTGGGCTTCCTTCTGCACAATTTTCACAAACAAAATTATATTTCGAGTCACACAGACCAAAATACGTCCAAGTTAGACTCTTGTCTGGCGGAACAGTGAGACTCTTTTAGGATCTGTTTGAATCCAGAAGTGTCTGGAATCGGACCAGAGCATGAAAAACCTTCATCCAAACTTGAAACAGTCCAACCGCTAATTTGTATCATGTACAGTATTTCTCAGTGCAGAAGACATCTCTTGAAAATGCTTGTATCATTCAGAACAAAATATAGAACTTCTTTTACCTGAGATAAAACGTTTGATGCTTTGATCATTTGATTCTGCAGAAATCTGCAGTTTTATATTGTGCTGTTTTCCTTGCCTTTCTTTTACTTTCTTTTTACTTGTAAGCCGCCATCTTGATCCACACACCTCATGATGAGGTGTGTGGATCAGTGGTGGGCCGTCAGGGCCTGCAAGGCCTTCTCTGCTGGCCTAAAAAAATATCTGAATCACAGACTAATGTTAATTATATTTTGTCCATGAATACTTATTAAATAATTCCAAATGGTCTGTCCTTCCCTTCATAGCCTTTACCCTGGTTGCGCTGCTTCCAGACATGTGTTTTCATATTAAAGTGTTTAACCAATCACATTTCAGACACCATTTGTTGCCAGGCAGGGACAACTTCAAAGAAATCTGCCTGAGGCCTTCACAATCAGTTCTGTGGACCCTCTAGTAAAAAATAAGTGTCGATGAAACTATTGCTTCAACCAATCAGATTTTGAGTTGGCGACACCAGTGCCTTTAGCAGGTCTAACGTCAGCGTATTCACACCCTTTGATTGGCTCGTCAGAGAGCGAACTAGCCGGAGCAAACTGCATCTGTAGTGAGCTGCATGAACAGAAATATAGTTGTGTTGATTTAACAGCTGTTTTTTCAACCCACAATGGCTGAAGGAGGAGAAGAAATTGATTTGGTTGCAGATTTATTGTCAAAGCCATTTTCAAGACGGACTTTTCAAGAAAAGCTGGACATTGTTAAGAAAGGTCGGGCCTGTCACAACTGGGAAAAGGATTTGTCCGTCACTTTCAGTCCACTAACTCTGAGCAGTGCCCCTGGCTCACAGGCTCTGAGGAACACAGCAGATTGTGTTGCTGGGAGCGCCTGTTATTTTCCTCTGATACCGTTGAGCGAGAGAGAAGCCGATACGAGGAACTCTACAAGGCGCTGAAGGCAGCGGTTGGCGGGTTTAGAGGCACAGGAGGAAGCTCGGTCCACACAGCGAATGAACAAGACACGATCCACGCGCGGTGTCCACGCCGTACAAGAGGAGATGCGGCGCACACGGTACAGGAGGAGGTGCGGCACACTACATATACTTGGCCCAGTGCTTTATGGGAAGGTTTTCGGACCATGAGTGAGGAAGACGTGTTCAACATATAGTTCTACCCCTGAGCCATATGCTGAGGCCCATATGGGTAAATTGGTTTTATGTATCAGTGTATCTAGATTGTGCCATCTATTGGTAAACGCGAGACTTGCAGGGAAAATAAAACTTGCTGAGTTTTATTAAGGTTCATTCAAGTTTGGTGCGGTTCCTTTCTTTATGTCAGAGCAACTGCCCCTCATAATTCCTGTGCACGTCCCTGCAGCCCGGGTTTGTTTCTTCAGTAAAGGTGTTTATTGTGGCTACACCGTCATCTAACTGCGATGCAACGGTCTTTTATACTGCGTTTCTGCATAATAAGATTGTTTTTATAGCCATAAAATAGTTATTGATAAGTGGATCGATTCAGACGTAGCACTGCTGAAGGCCCAGTGTGAAATGCACAGCCGCCACTGACCTCATCTCCTCCCATTCGGCGCAGACACCGCACTTCCTCCTGTGCGCCTCTAAATCAGAATTTACACCAGGACTAAAACCAGGTCTAAAGCAGGTCTAAAGCAGGTCTAAAGTATTCAGATTACGTTACTCACTTTAAGTAATTTAATGAATTATGTCACAAACTACATTTTGGGGTATGTAATCTGTAATCTGTAGGGGATTACATTTTAAAAGGCACCTTCTCAACACTGAGTGTGACGTCACCCATAGTGTTCAGCGCTGCTCAAATGAGGCTCCTGATGCCACAGTTACAGGAGCCAATCTGGAGCCAGGCTCTATGTTATGAATAGGGTTTTTCTTGACGGACAAAATAGTGAAAAAATATTCAGGATCATGACAAGCGGATTCATACGAACATTTTAAGGTCAATAAGATCCTAATGTAAGTCAATGGGAAAAAGGGAGAGAAGGAGCCAGAAGAGCCTCCTGGACCACTTCCTGTTTGGCCCCCGGCGGCTAACGGGTTAACTATGTCCACTCATATATACGTCTATGGTCCTCACAAAACGTATAGGTTTTTGGGATCCTCCTCTCGGTTTGTCCGTAGCACGCCGGCGAATAACACCTTCATTTCCTGTTTCTTTGATGCCCTCTCACGGCCACAGGCTTTGGCCTACAGAGCTCAAACTCACATCACTATTGTGTGATCCCGGCCTGAATGTGATGAAATATGAAATCTGATAAAAGTGAACTCTATAGCGCCACCTAGCCTATATGTGAAACAGCAACATTATCAGATTTGGACCAAATTTGGGGATTAAATTCTATGTATGATTCCAAGCAAAAAATATATTACGGACATGGTGCAATTTTTCATCTTTGACCATCAGGCAAAGACTCCCCCAGTAAATGGTTAAAAAATTATTCCACACACAGGCTTTGTCCGATCGTGCTGAAATTTTAATCACTAATGCCTGACCATGGCCTGATTATAAAACACTATAAAGCAGGGGTGTCAAACTCACTTTGGTCCGGGGGCCGTATGCAGCCTACTTTGATCCCAAAAGGGCCGGATCAGAAAACTCAGTTCTCTCTTCAAGTTATTGTATTTTTCTCTGTGTCTCGAAGTGGTGTTTAAGATTATTTTCCTCGAGCAACGCCACTTGTTCGAAACACACTGAATTAGAATTAGACTATTTTTCTTAGGGAAATCCTGAACTCAGTATCTACAGTATCTACTTTTCTCATTTTTTGACATTTTGCTGATGAGGGTCACGGTCGACAGTCAAAACGATCGTCCTTTAAGAGCGTTTGGAAAGAGGAAAGTCTTCATTTGTGCTGCTCTGGTGGGAGTCGCAACGTACAGAAACGCCGGAGACGCTGCTATGCTAAACGGTGCAGAAAATTAACAGAAAAATCTGAAAATTTTAAGTATTTTAATAGAAAAATCAGCCGAGGGCCAGATTAAAGGTCTTGGAGGGCCGGATCTGGCCCCCGGGCCGCATGTTTGACACAGGTGCTATAAAGCATATGAAAAGTTACACTATAGCTACTCTATAGCCCCACCTAGTGTAGACAACATGAAACGTCAATATTATCAGATTTGTACCAAATTTGGGGATTAAGTTCTATGTGTAACAAATAAATATATTCCGGATATGGGGCATTTTTCACGGTTGGCCAGCAGGGGCGCTCATCCCAAGACACCCCCCCAAAAATATTTTAAAATTTCTATCACTTATACACCGTCAAACACAATCATCAGCGCTACAGCACCACCTATAGGAATGTACATGAAAGTTTACTATGGGGGGAAAAATATTACTTTCACATTAATTCGTGAAACTCGTGCTCCTGATCATGAAAGGAAATGAGATATATGACCTAGATTTTATACTTTTGCCTCGAGAATCATTCACACATTTAAAGGCACATCATGTAACTTTTCTGGTGGAGGGTTTGATTTCATGCACAGTCTTAGTCTGACAGTGCTCTTGCTCATAAAAGTCATGTGACCTGTGGCCTAGTTTCTATCATTTGGCTCTAGATCATTCACATTTTCAAATATTACAGGTGCACTGTGTCATTTTTCTGTTCAGCTGTTGGTCCGGGCAGCTGCCGGAAAGACACCTTTTTGTCTGGAAACTTCAAGACAAAAAGAAAACAGATTTAAAGACATTTTCAGCAGCCTGTGATCAATACGAGCGCTCATGGTCCTGTTTAGGTGTTCGATTTTCAACAAAAAGGGGACAGGGACTAACTGAAAAACCGTTGGCTAATGCTGTCTGGCTTTGGACTGTCGTGTTATTTGTTTGCTTGTTTAACAGTAAAAATCAGCTCGTCTGTTGCAGTTCCAGGTGGAGCCAGTTCTTTCTGACCAGATTGTGTTAAAATACAGGTCAGATTAAAGTCTTAACACAGACGCTGCTTTTACACTGGGCCAAACCTCCTCTAATGTACACAGAAATGAACATTTGACAAATAAAAATATAAGAAAATGCCCGTATTTTGTTGAAATAATCTTTAAAATATTGGAGAAAATGTGTTTGTTTTGTGTAAATTATGACTGACTTTTACTGTTATTGATCTCTCTAAAATAGAACTCTCCGCTTCCTGTAATTTTCAATATATTTTTCAACTTTTCTTCTCAAGCTTCTTTATTTGTGTAAAACTTTCATTTATATTAACACTTATGAGCACATGTATTATCCCACCATGTGTAAATTAGAGAATCATCAGATCATTTTAGGAGACCAGTGTTTGCACAGATGAATGATTAACAAGAAAATGCAAACAATTATTTATTCTGGTACAAAAACATTTTAAAACATTCTCGTTGGTACAAAATCTTGCTACAAATCAGTGTAAACATTTTCTGTATCTTTTTACTAAGAGTGCAGTAAACATGTAAACAAGGCACACTTTTCTCTCATTCAAAATAACAAAGAAAACTTTTAAAGGTAATATTATATTATTATTCACCGAAGATGCAAAGTAGAGAGTGCATAATAAAGTATATTATAAGATCAGCCGCACAGGCTGGAAAAAATAAAGGTATGAGATAGAATAAAATATTGCAGCAACAGGAAATACAGCTCCCAAACACCTAGTTGCAAATAAAATATAAAAATGCAATAGTAAAAATGCATAACAGTTTAGCTTGTCTTTTTGGTCCATTTATTTTCACTTTTTTTATTTATTTATTTTTTTAATTTAATCCAACTCATCTTTCAGACAGTTGGGGGCAGCACTGAACAAAAAATGTGTGTGTTCTTGACCTTCACACAATACAACATAAAATGTACTGATTTTTGCAGGTTTCTGTTGTTTTGTCGATGGCTGTGCTGGGAGACGTGGTTTGCTCAATTGCTCAATGTAAAATATATTTTTGAAACTTTTTTTTTTAAATCACTAAGATATTAAAGCATTTTGCTGAATCTTGTGTTTTAAATGTGCTTTTTGGAAATGTACTTCCGGTCACTGTTGAGCTCTGTAACTGGCAACAGCCAAATATCGAGTATCAGTATTGGCTCAAATATGAGTGACTAACGGCTCTGTATGAGCAGAAGTACAGTCTCATGTCTCTGGTGTTCTTCTGTGGGGGTTTGGATCATGAGTCCAGATAGACGGAGTAGGTTCTTCTGTGGGGGTTTGGATCATGAGTCCAGATAGACGGAGTAGGTTCTTCTGTGGGGGTTTGGATCATGAGTCCAGATAGACGGAGTAGGTTCTTCTGTGGGGGTTTGGATCATGGGTCCAGATAGACGGAGTAGGTTCTTCTGTGGGGGTTTGGATCACGGGTCCAGATAGACGGAGTAGGTTCTTCTGTGGGGGTTTGGATCATGGGTCCAGATAGACGGAGTAGGTTCTTCTGTGGGGGTTTGGATCATGAGTCCAGATAGACGGAGTAGGTTCTTCTGTGGGGGTTTGGATCATGAGTCCAGATAGACGGAGTAGGTTCTTCTGTGGGGGTTTGGATCATGGGTCCAGATAGACGGAGTAGGTTCTTCTGTGGGGGTTTGGATCATGGGTCCAGATAGACGGAGTAGGTTCTTCTGTGGGGGTTTGGATCATGGGTCCAGATAGACGGAGTAGGTTCTTCTGTGGGGGTTTGGATCATGAGTCCAGATAGACGGAGTAGGTTCTTCTGTGGGGGTTTGGATCATGAGTCCAGATAGACTGAATACAGGTGACTGAGGCAGCGGTCCAGTCCTCCGCTCTGAAACAGGAAGTGCTCATCAGAACTGAACCCTCCTCCTGCTTGGCCCTGCAGGTCCTGGAGCAGATCAAAACCTACAACACACCAGCGCAGAGAACACTTTTACACCAAATGCAGCAGCAAATGTGACAGAAGTCCCTCCAGAGGAAATACTTTCTCATCACTGACCAAAACCATACATAGCTAAGGAGCTATGGACCTCAGAGATGCTACAGACTTTTTACACTAAATGTGATTTCAACAACCACCAACACCCTGCTGCCTCTACGACACCTTTTTTTAGTGCCGTGCTTTGTTTGTCGTGTCCACGGCCAAACTTTGTTGGCTGAACTTGGGTTACTAATGCTCCACAGCTTCCTGCCAACAGCAGTTAGGCTGTTGAAGCAGATTCTCTGTGTTACTTTCACCAGATTACTGTTGCACAGAATGTTGGTGCCATTTTTATGTAACATAAACTAATAAACTCATCTAATCTAAGTTCTGGAGTTTCTTTAGGGCTTTGTTTTTATTTAGAGAAATAAGTCCTGACAAATAATATAATAATGATCTGATCCCCTGGTGCCACATTTAACCCAAACTGTTTAGTTTGAAGGTGAACGTCTGGAAAGGCCCTGTATGAGACTAATGTGTCATTAATAGTACTGCAGCGTAACACTAGGGGGCACTCATGACACACAGTGAAATCAAAGGCATTCGCTTCGTCTCTGAACAGATATATTACTGTTAAATGTATAAAGTGATCTGCTGTCATACCAGTGGAGTGAGGAGCAGAGGGTTTTGTAAAGAAACAGTTTGGTTCAAATCTTCCTTCTTCTGCAGATGCCACCATCTTGCCCTCTGCATAAATACAATCTGAAACGATAAACACATATTTATTAAGAAACACATTTCATAAGGAGTTAGATTTTAATCATGATTTTGATTGGATTATTATCTTTAGCATTATTTAAATGACCTGCACACCACAAAGTCTGATGTGAGCTGAGGGTCCATGATCAGTAAGAAATCTGATGATTTTGTTGTTTACTTTTCATTTTAATGGTCTCCAAAAATCTGTGAATAATCAGACTGAGCATGTTCATGTCACCACAGCCGGTGTGAGGAGCCTGTCGCTGAGAAGGAAAATCTAAGATAACCTAAGGCGGCTTTAATACACAGACACTGGAGGCAAAGGTTGATGTGATATGTCAAAAGGGGAGTTTAAAGTGGGCTGGAGGACACGGCCGAATTCTGTGGTTTAATTTGCTGTGTAACTGTCAGATTGCAGATTTGTTGACCTGGTTTACGGTTCATATCTCTGTAATTACTGGACCCACATGAAAAAACAGTAAATCTCTAAAATAATAATAATGGCCCTTCCCCTCTATCTGAGATTATGTCGTCATCAAATTTTAAAACATGCTGCAACTTATTATCTCGTCCTAATACACTTGAGATGAAGGACTGAACCACCAACTTTTGAGTCAGTGGGCGATCGCTCGACCAACTGTGCTACAGCAAAGATCGATTTGTGTGGAGGATTCTTACTTGGCTGCGGTGAGAAGACTTGATGGTTGTACATTTTTGGGAAAGTCTGTAGTCTTAAATCTGTCGTTTCTGAATTCACTTGGTTCACTTCAGATATGAAGAGTGGAGCGGCTCTGCTCCTGTGCACAAGCAAAACAGAACACAAATTAAAGAGGGGGTATTTTACTTCTACACAGCAAAAACTGGAGGGTTAAAATTTCAAGAGATTTAAGTTTATCTGTCATATGCAGGTTCAACACAAGGTCGACAATGCAGTGAAATGCTTAGGATGAGAGAAACCATTGACTTACTAAGATATTCAAGAAGTACTAGTAGCAATAAATACTACTGGTAAAAGTGTTTGCAAATATAAGGGAAATAAGCAGACAATATAGTAAAAAATATAATAAATACAAAATACAGATATAATCAAATAAAATATAATAAAATACAAAGGTGCAGATAGGATTAAATAAGGTGTGTAAGTAGAGTATTTCAGACACGATGCTCCCATCAGTGCCACCGTCCTGTGGCACAGCTTGATGTGATGTGAGGGTAAAATATTTTGTTTTTAAGCAAAGGTGGCTGAGTGTCTAGCACTCATGCCTCACAGCAAGAAGGTTGCGGGTTCGATCCCTGGGTCACCCGGGCCTTTCTGTGTGGAGTTTGCATGTTCTGCCCGTGTCTGGATGGGTTTCCTCCGGGCTCCGGTTCCCCCCATCAACTCACTGTAGGTGTGAAAGTTGTGTGAGTGAGTGTTGATGGTGGTCTGAGGGACTGTTGGCACCGCTTGGCTTGGCAGCCGCCCTCCGTCAGTCTGCCTCAGGGCAACTGTGGCTACAACAGTAGCACCACCACCGGGTCTGTGCCCTGTAAATTGCTGTGTAAAGTGCTTTGGGGACATGTGTCTGTGTAAAGCGCTATATAAATAAACCTGACCTTACCTAAACACAAGTGTTATTTTAACTATTTAAAAGTGAAATGGGGGTTTGAGTTGGGATAATTTGGGATATGGCTGAAGATAATTTAACTTCCTCTAGTGTTCATTCAACTTCCTCTAGTGTTCATTCAACTTCCTCTAGTGTTCATTCAACTTCCTCTAGTGTTCATTCAACTTCCTCTAGTGTTCATTCAACTTCCTCTAGTGTTCATTCAACTTCCTCTAGTGTTCATTCAACTTCCTCTAGTGTTCATTCAACTTCCACTAGTGTTCATTTAGCTTCCTCTAGTGTTCATTCAACTTCCCCTAGTGTTCATTCAACTTCCTCTAGTGTTCATTCAACTTCCTCTAGTGTTCATTTAACTTCCCCTAGTGTTCATTCAACTTCCCCTAGTGTTCATTCAACTTCCCCTAGTGTTCATTTAGCTTCCTCTAGTGTTCATTCAACTTCCTCTAGTGTTCATTCAACTTCCCCTAGTGTTCATTCAACTTCCACTAGTGTTCATTCAACTTCCCCTAGTGTTCATTCAACTTCCACTAGTGTTCAGTCAACTTCCCCAAGTGTTCATTCAACTTCCACTATTGTTCATGCAACTTCCTCTAGTGTTCATTCAACTTCCTCTAGTGTTCATTCAACTTCCCCTAGTGTTCATTCAACTTCCTCTAGTGTTCAATCAACTTCCTCTAGTGTTCATTCAGTTTCCACTAGTGTTCATTCAACTTCCTCTAATGTTCATTCAACTTCCCCCAGTGTTCATTCAACTTCCTCTAGTGTTCATTCAGTTTCCACTAGTGTTCATTCAACTTCCTCTAATGTTCATTCAACTTCCCCCAGTGTTCATTCAACTTCCCCCAGTGTTCATTCAACTTCCTCTAGTGTTCATTCAACTTCCACTAGTGTTCATTCAACTTCCTCTAGTGTCCATTCAACTTCCCTAGTGTTCTTTCAACTTTCCCTAGTGTTCATTTGACTTCCTCTAGTGTTCATTCAACTTTCCCTAGTGTTCATTCAACTTCCTCTAGTGTTCATTCAACTTCCTCTAGTGTTCATTCAACTTCCACTAGTGTTCATTCAACTTCCTCTAGTGTTCATTCAACTTCCTCTAGTGTTCATTCAACTTCCTCTAGTGTTCATTCAACTTCCTCTAGTGTTCATTCAGCTTCCTCTAGTGTTCATTCAACTTCCTCTAGTGTTAATTTAACTTCCACTAGTGTTCATTCAACTTCCTCTAGTGTTCATTCAGCTTCCTCTAGTGTTCATTTAAATTCCCCTAGTGTTCATTCAACTTCCTCTAGTGTTCATTTAACTTCCCCTAGTGTTCATTCAACTTCCCCTAGTGTTCATTTAACTTCCTCTAGTGTTCATTCAACTTCCCCTAGTGTTCATTCAACTTCCTCTAGTGTTCATTTAACTTCCTCTAGTGTTCATTCAACTTCCCCTAGTGTTCATTTAACTTCCCCTAGTGTTCATTTAGCTTCCTCTAGTGTTCATTCAACTTCCTCTAGTGTTCATTCAACTTCCCCTAGTGTTCATTCAACTTCCTCTAGTGTTCATTCAACTTCCCCTAGTGTTCATTCAACTTCCTCTAGTTTTCATTCAACTTCCCCTAGTGTTTATTCAACTTCCCCTAGTGTTCATTCAACTTCCTCTAGTGTTCATTTAACTTCCCCTAGTGTTCATTCAACTTCCACTAGTGTTCATTCAACTTCCTCTAGTGTTCATTCAACTTCCCTAGTGTTCATTCAACTTCCTCTAGTGTTCATTCTACTTCCACTAGTGTTCATTCAACTTCCTCTAGTGTTCATTCAACTTCCTCTAGTGTTCTTTCAACTTCCCCAGTGTTCATTCAACTTCCTCTAGTGTTCATTCAACTTCCACTAGTGTTCATTCAACTTCCTCTAGTGTCCATTCAACTTCCCCTAGTGTTCTTTCAACTTCCCTAGTGTTCATTCAACTTCCTCTAGTGTTCATTCAGCTTCCTCTAGTGTTCATTCAACTTCCTCTAGTGTTCATTCAACTTCCTCTAGTGTTCATTCAACTTCCACTAGTGTTCATTCAACTTCCTCTAGTGTTCATTCAACTTCCCTAGTGTTCATTCAACTTCCTCTAGTGTTCATTCAACTTCCTCTAGTGTTCATTCAACTTCCTTTAGTGTTCATTCAACTTCCACTAGTGTTCATTCAACTTCCTCTAGTGTTCATTCAACTTCCTCTAGTGTTCATTCAACTTCCTCTAGTGTTCATTCAACTTCCTCTAGTGTTCATTCAACTTCCTCTAGTGTTCATTCAACTTCCTCTAGTGTTCATTCAACTTCCACTAGTGTTCATTCAACTTCCTCTAGTGTTCATTCAACTTCCTCTAGTGTTCATTCAACTTCCCCTAGTGTTCATTCAACTTCCCTAGTGTTCATTCAACTTCCTCTAGTGTTCATTCAGCTTCCTCTAGTGTTCATTCAACTTCCCTAGTGTTCATTCAACTTCCTCTGGTGTTCATTCAACTTCCTCTAGTGTTCATTCAACTTCCTCTAGTGTTCATTCAACTTCCTCTAGTGTTCATTCAACTTCCTCTAGTGTTCATTCAACTTCCACTAGTGTTCATTCAACTTCCTCTAGTGTTCATTCAACTTCCCCTAGTGTTCATTCAACTTCCTCTAGTGTTCATTCAACTTCCACTAGTGTTCATTCAACTTCCTCTAGTGTTCATTCAACTTCCTCTAGTGTTCTTTCAACTTCCCTAGTGTTCATTCAACTTCCTCTAGTGTTCATTCAACTTCCACTAGTGTTCATTCAACTTCCTCTAGTGTTCATTCAACTTCCTCTAGTGTTCATTCAACTTCCTCTAGTGTTCATTCAACTTCCTCTAGTGTTCATTCAACTTCCTCTAGTGTTCATTCAACTTCCTCTAGTGTTCATTCAACTTCCACTAGTGTTCATTCAACTTCCTCTAGTGTTCATTCAACTTCCTCTAGTGTTCTTTCAACTTCCCTAGTGTTCATTCAACTTCCTCTAGTGTTCATTCAACTTCCGCTAGTGTTCATTCAACTTCCTCTAGTGTTCATTCAACTTCCTCTAGTGTTCATTCAACTTCCACTAGTGTTTATTCAACTTCCTCTAGTGTTCATTCAACTTCCTCTAGTGTTCATGCAACTTCCCCTAGTGTTCTTTCAACGTCCCCTAGTGTTCATTGAACTTCCTCTAGTGTTCATTAAACTTCCTCTAGTGTTCATTCAACTTGCTCTAGTGTTCATTCAACTTCCTCTAGTGTTCATTTAACTTCCTCTAGTGTTCATTTAACTTCCACTAGTGTTCATTCAACTTCCTCTAGTGTTCATTCAACTTCCTCTAGTGTTCATTCAACTTCCTCTAGTGTTCATTCAACTTCCTCTAGTGTTCATTCAACTTCCTTTAGTGTTCATTCAACTTCCCCTAGTGTTCATTCAACTTCCCCTAGTGTTCATTCAACTTCCCCTAGTGTTCATTCAACTTCCCCTAGTGTTCATTCAACTTCCTTTAGTGTTCATTCAACTTCCCCTAGTGTTCATTCAATTTCCCCTAGTGTTCATTCAATTTCCCCTAGTGTTCATTCAACTTCCTTTTGTGTTCATTCAACTTCCCCTAGTGTTCATTCAGCTTCCTTTATTGTTCATTCAACTTACCCTAGTGTTCATTAAACTTCCTCTAGTGTTCATTCAACTTCCTCTAGTGTTCATTCAACTTCCTCTAGTGTTCATTCAACTTCCCCTAGTGTTCATTCAACTTCCTCTAGTGTTCATTCAGCTTCCCCTAGTGTTCATTCAGCTTCCTCTAGTGTTCATTCAACTTCCTCTAGTGTTCATTCAACTTCCTCTAGTGTTCATTCAACTTCCACTAGTGTTCATTCAACTTCCTCTAGTGTTCATTTAACTTCCTTAGTGTTCATTCAACTTCCCTAGTGTTCATTCAACTTCCCTAGTGTTCATTCAACTTCCACTAGTGTTCATTCAACTTCCTCTAGTGTTCATTTAACTTCCTTAGTGTTCATTCAACTTCCCTAGTGTTCATTCAACTTCCACTAGTGTTCATTCAACTTCCCCTAGTGTTCATTCAGCTTCCTCTAGTGTTCATTCAACTTCCTCTAGTGTTCATTCAACTTCCTCTAGTGTTCATTTAACTTCCTTAGTGTTCATTCAACTTCCTCTAGTGTTCATTCAGCTTCCTCTAGTGTTCATTTAACTTCCTCTAGTGTTCATTCAACTTCCTCTAGTGTTCATTTAACTTCCTCTAGTGTTCATTCAACTTCCTCTAGTGTTCATTTAACTTCCCCTAGTGTTCATTCAACTTCCACTAGTGTTCATTCAGCTTCCTCTAGTGTTCATTTAACTTCCTCTAGTGTTCATTCAACTTCCTCTAGTGTTCATTTAACTTCCCTAGTGTTCATTCAACTTCCTCTAGTGTTCATTCAACTTCCTCTAGTGTCCATTCAACTTCCCTAGTGTTCATTCAACTTCCTCTAGTGTTCATTCAACTTCCCTAGTGTTCTTTCAACGTCCCCTAGTGTTCATTCAACTTCCTCTAGTGTTCATTCAACTTCCCCTAGTGTTCATTCAACTTCCACTAGTGTTCATTCAACTTCCCCTAGTGTTCATTCAACTTCCTCTAGTGTTCATTCAACTTCCTCTAGTGTTCATTCAACTTCCTCTAGTGTTCATTCAACTTCCTCTAGTGTTCATTCAACTTCCTCTAGTGTTCAATCAACTTCCTCTAGTGTTCATTCAGTTTCCACTAGTGTTCATTCAACTTCCTCTAATGTTCATTCAACTTCCCCCAGTGTTCATTCAACTTCCTCTAGTGTTCATTCAGTTTCCACTAGTGTTCATTCAACTTCCTCTAATGTTCATTCAACTTCCCCCAGTGTTCATGCAACTTCCTCTAGTGTTCATTCAACTTCCCCTAGTGTTCATTCAACTTCCCCTAGTGTTCATTCAACTTCCCCTAGTGTTCATTCAACTTTCTCTAGTGTTCATTCAACTTCCACTAGTGTTCATTCAACTTCCTCTAGTGTTCATTCAACTTCCCCCAGTGTTCATTCAACTTCCTCTAGTGTTCATTCAACTTCCTCTAGTGTTCATTCAACTTCCACTCGTGTTAATTCAACTTCCTCTAGTGTTCATTCAACTTCCTCTCGTGTTCATTCAACTTCCTCTAGTGTTCATTCAACTTCCTCTAGTGTTCATTCAACTTCCTCTAGTGTTCATTCAACTTCCACTAGTGTTCATTCAACTTCCTCTAGTGTTCATTCAACTTCCACTAGTGTTCATTCAACTTCCTCTAGTGTTCATTCAACTTCCTCTAGTGTTCATTCAACTTCCTCTAGTGTTCATTTAACTTCCCCTAGTGTTCATTCAACTTCCCCTAGTGTTCATTCAACTTCCTCTAGTGTTAATTCAAATTCCACTAGTGTTCATTCAACTTCCTCTGGTGTTCATTCAACTTCCTCTAGTGTTCATTCAACTTCCTCTAGTGTTCATTCAACTTCCTCTAGTGTTCATTCAACTACCGCTAGTGTTCATTCAACTTCAACTAGTGGTCATTCAACTTTCTCTAGTGTTCATTCAACTTCCCCTAGTGTTCATTCAACTTCCTCTAGTGTTCATTCAGCTTCCCCTAGTGTTCATTCAACTTCCTCTAGTGTTCATTCAGCTTCCTCTAGTGTTCATTCAACTTCCCCTAGTGTTCATTCAACTTCCTCTAGTGTTCATTCAACTTCCACTAGTGTTCATTCAACTTCCTCTAGTGTTCATTCAACTTCCTCTAGTGTTCATTCAACTTCCTCTAGTGTTCATTCAACTTCCTCTAATGTTCATTCAACTTCCACTAATGTTAATTCAACTTCCCCTAGTGTTCATTCAGCTTCCTCTAGTGTTCTTTCAACTTCCCTAGTGTTCATTCAACTTCCTCTAGTGTTCATTCATCTTCCTCTAGTGTTCATTCAACTTCCTCTAGTGTTCATTCAACTTCCTCTAGTGTTCATTCAACTTCCACTAGTGTTTATTCAACTTCCTCTAGTGTTCATTCAACTTCCTCTAGTGTTCATTCAACTTCCCTAGTGTTCTTTCAACGTCCCTAGTGTTCATTCAACTTCCTCTAGTGTTCATTCAACTTCCTCTAGTGTTCATTCAGCTTCCTCTAGTGTTCATTCAACTTCCTCTAGTGTTAATTTAACTTCCTCTAGTGTTCATTCAACTTCCTCTAGTGTTCATTCAGCTTCCTCTAGTGTTCATTCAACTTCCTCTAGTGTTCATTCAACTTCCTCTAGTGTTCATTCAACTTCCTCTAGTGTTCATTCAGCTTCCTCTAGTGTTCATTCAACTTCCCTAGTGTTCTTTCAACTTCCCCTAGTGTTCATTCAACTTCCACTAGTGTTCATTCAACTTCCTCTAGTGTTCATTCAACTTCCTCTAGTGTTCATTCAACTTCCTCTAGTGTTCATTCAACTTCCACTAGTGTTCATTCAACTTCCTCTAGTGTTCATTCAACTTCCTCTAGTGTTCATTCAACTTCCACTAGTGTTCATTCAACTTCCTCTAGTGTTCATTCAACTTCCTCTAGTGTTCATTCAACTTCCCCTAGTGTTCATTCAACTTCCTCTAGTGTTCATTCAACTTCCACTAGTGTTCATTCAACTTCCTCTAGTGTTCATTCAACTTCCTCTAGTGTTCATTCAACTTCCACTAGTGTTCATTCAACTTCCTCTAGTGTTCATTCAGCTTCCTCTAGTGTTCATTCAGCTTCCCCTAGTGTTCATTCAACTTCCTCTAGTGTTCATTCAGCTTCCTCTAGTGTTCATTCAACTTCCTCTAGTGTTCATTCAACTTCCTCTAGTGTTCATTCAGCTTCCTCTAGTGTTCATTCAGCTTCCCCTAGTGTTCATTCAACTTCCCCTAGTGTTCATTCAACTTCCCTGAGTGTGAATTCAACTTCCACTAGTGTTAATTCAACTTCAACTAGTGTTCATTCAACTTCCACTAGTGTTAATTCAACTTCCCCGACTGTTATTTCAACTTCCCCTAGTGTTCATTCAATTTCCACTAGTGTTCATTCAACTTCCTCTAGTGTTCATTCAACTTCCTCTAGTGTTCATTCAACTTCCTCTAGTGTTCATTCAACTTCCTCTAGTGTTCATTCAACTTCCTCTAGTGTTCATTCAACTTCCTCTAGTGTTCATTCAACTTCCACTAGTGTTCATTCAACTTCCTCTAGTGTTCATTCAACTTCCTCTAGTGTTCATTCAACTTCCACTAGTGTTCATTCAACTTCCTCTAGTGTTCATTCAACTTCCTCTAGTGTTCATTCAACTTCCTTTAGTGTTCATTCAGCTTCCTCTAGTGTTCATTCAACTTCCTCTAGTGTTTATTCAACTTCCTCTACTGTTCATTCAACTTCCTCTAGTGTTCATTCAACTTCCTTTAGTGTTCATTCAACTTCCTCTAGTGTTCATTCAACTTCCACTAGTGTTCATTCAACTTCCTTTAGTGTTCATTCAACTTCCTCTAGTGTTCATTCAACTTCCTCTAGTGTTCATTTAACTTCCTCTAGTGTTCATTCAACTTCCCCTAGTGTTCATTCAGCTTCCTCTAGTGTTCATTCAACTTCCTCTAGTGTTCATTCAACTTCCTCTAGTGTTCATTCAACTTCCTCTAGTGTTCATTCAACTTCCTCTAGTGTCCATTCAACTTCCCTAGTGTTCTTTCAACTTCCCTAGTGTTCATTCAACTTCCTCTAGTGTTCATTCAACTTTCTCTAGTGTTCATTCAACTTCCTCTAGTGTTCATTCAACTTCCCCTAGTGTTCATTCAACTTCCACTAGTGTTCATTCAACTTCCTCTAGTGTTCATTCAACGTCCCCTAGTGTTCATTCAACTTCCCCTAATGTTCATTCAACTTCCTCTAGTGTTCATTCAAATTCCCCTAGTGTTCATTAAACTTCCAATAGTGTTCATTGAACTGCCATTAATGTTCATTCAACTTCCCATAGTGTTCTTTCAACTTCCAGTAGTGTTCATTGAACTTCCTCTAGTGTTCATTAAACTTCCTCTAGTGTTCATTCAACTTCCTCTAGTGTTCATTCAACTTCCTCTAGTGTTCATTCAACTTCCTCTAGTGTTCATTCAACTTCCACTAGTGTTCATTCAACTTCCTCTAGTGTTCATTCAACTTCCTCTAGTGTTCATTCAACTTCCACTAGTGTTCATTCAACTTCCCTAGTGTTCTTTAAACTTCCCTAGTGTTCATTCAACTTTCTCTAGTGTTCATTCAACTTCCTCTAGTGTTCATTCAACTTCCCTAGTGTTCATTCAACTTCCTCTAGTGTTCTTCAACTTCCACTAGTGTTCATTCAACTTCCTCTAGTGTTCATTCAACTTCCTCTAGTGTTCTTTCAACTTCCCCTAGTGTTCATTCAACTTCCTCTAGTGTTCATTCAACTTCCACTAGTGTTCATTCAACTTCCTCTAGTGTTCATTCAACTTCCTCTAGTGTTCATTCAACTTCCTCTAGTGTTCATTCAACTTCCTCTAGTGTTCATTCAACTTCCTCTAGTGTTCATTCAACTTCCTCTAGTGTTCATTCAACTTCCACTAGTGTTCATTCAACTTCCTCTAGTGTTCATTCAACTTCCTCTAGTGTTCTTTCAACTTCCTCTAGTGTTCATTCAACTTCCTCTAGTGTTCATTCAACTTCCACTAGTGTTCATTCAACTTCCTCTAGTGTTCATTCAACTTCCTCTAGTGTTCATTCAACTTCCTCTAGTGTTCATTCAACTTCCTCTAGTGTTCATTCAACTTCCTCTAGTGTTCATTCAACTTCCCCTAGTGTTCATTCAACTTCCTCTAGTGTTCATTCAACTTCCTCTAGTGTTCATTCAACTTCCTCTAGTGTTCATTTAACTTCCTCTAGTGTTCATTCAACTTCCCTAGTGTTCATTCAACTTCCTCTAGTGTTCATTCAACTTCCACTAGTGTTCATTTAACTTCCTCTAGTGTTCATTTAACTTCCTCTAGTATTCATTCAACTTCCTCTAGTGTTCATTCAACTTCCCCTAGTGTTCATTCAACTTCCTCTAGTGTTCATTCAACTTCCACTAGTGTTCATTCAACTTCCTCTAGTGTTCATTCAACTTCCACTAGTGTTCATTCAACTTCCTCTAGTGTTCATTCAACTTCCTCTAGTGTTCATTCAACTTCCCCTAGTGTTCATTCAACTTCCCCTAGTGTTCATTCAACTTCCTCTAGTGTTCATTCAACTTCCACTAGTGTTAATTCAAATTACACTAGTGTTCATTCAACTTCCTCTAGTGTTCATTCAACTTCCTCTAGTGTTCATTCAACTTCCTCTAGTGTTCATTCAACTTCCACTAGTGTTCATTTAACTTCCTCTAGTGTTCATTTAACTTCCTTAGTGTTCATTCAACTTCCTTAGTGTTCATTCAACTTCCTCTAGTGTTCATTCAACTTCCACTAGTGTTCATTCAACTTCCCCTAGTGTTCATTCAACTTCCTCTAGTGTTCATTCAACTTCCTCTAGTGTTCATTCAACTTCCACTAGTGTTCATTCAACTTCCTCTAGTGTTCATTCAACTTCCTCTAGTGTTCATTCAACTTCCTCTAGTGTTCATTCAACTTCCTCTAGTGTTCATTCAACTTCCTCTAGTGTTCATTCAACTTCCCCTAGTGTTCATTCAACTTCCTCTAGTGTTCATTCAACTTCCCCTAGTGTTCATTCAACTTCCTCTAGTGTTCATTCAACTTCCACTAGTGTTCATTCAACTTCCTCTAGTGTTCATTCAACTTCCTCTAGTGTTCATTCAACTTCCTCTAGTGTTCATTCAACTTCCACTAGTGTTCATTCAACTTCCTCTAGTGTTCATTCAACTTCCACTAGTGTTCATTCAACTTCCACTAGTGTTCATTCAACTTCCTCTAGTGTTCATTCAACTTCCTCTAGTGTTCATTCAACTTCCTCTAGTGTTCATTCAACTTCCCCTAGTGTTCATTCAACTTCCTCTAGTGTTCATTCAACTTCCTCTAGTGTTCATTCAACTTCCTCTAGTGTTCATTCAACTTCCACTAGTGTTCATTCAACTTCCACTAGTGTTCATTCAACTTCCACTAGTGTTCATTCAACTTCCACTAGTGTTCATTCAACTTCCTCTAGTGTTCATTCAACTTCCACTAGTGTTCATTCAACTTCCACTAGTGTTCATTCAACTTCCACTAGTGTTCATTCAACTTCCACTAGTGTTCATTCAACTTCCCCTAGTGTTAATTCAACTTCCACTAGTGTTCATTCAACTTCCACTAGTGTTCATTCAACTTCCACTAGTGTTCATTCAACTTCCACTAGTGTTCATTCAACTTCCTCTAGTGTTCATTCAACTTCCTCTAGTGTTCATTCAACTTCCTCTAATGTTCATTCAACTTCCACTAATGTTAATTCAACTTTCTATGTGTTCATTCAACTTACTAGTGGTTCAGTTCAACATGGAGCTCTAGGAATGTCCAAACTTCCTCTAGTGTAAATTCAAAATGTTTAAATGTTTATCTTCCTCTAGTGTTCATTCAACTTTGTGCTATTGTTCATTTGAAATTCTCTAGCTGATCAGAACGGCATAATTTAAACGTGTAGGACTGAGGTCTGTAAAGCTGCTCGGTGAAGTCCTAATGAAAGACTAACAGGAAGTGTAAAAGGACTATTTCTAATTTTGGAGATTTAATACGTTTTTTGCTTCTTCCCACTCTTTCGGGCATGTAAACAAATTTGATCGTCCTCGTTTAAATGTTTTGTTTCTTGGAGTTTGCACATATATACGTATGGTTTTGTGTACTAGGCTCAAAATAAACCGTACCTATACCATCCCTGAATTTGGAACACACAAGGAGGGTTTGAAGAGGACCTTTAAACCCACTTCCTGTGTGTTTTTTGCATGTTTTTGGTGAGGAAACGACGTTATAACGCGGTAGAAAAAGCTCGATTTTGCCTAACAGTCTTCTCTCTTCTCTAAATGTCGTTCTCAGTGCAGCAGCTGTGTTTTCAGAATCAACAAAGACAAACTGAAGGAGTTTATGGAGCACGCTGTTTTCTGGAATGAGACCATGGGGGGCAGTGTCCGGGAACAGCGCCGCACTAACTCTCCATCTCCCCCTTCTTTCCATTCTCTCTCCCCTGCTTTTTTCTACTCTTTCTGTCCATCTCGTTGCTCTTTCTCTATCATCAACTCTCTCTTCTTTTTACGTCTACAGCAAGGACAATATGAAATGATCTGAACATTTGTGCTGCTTCGGATATGATTCAGTTTGTCTCATTTTTGTATCTGTCCTCAGATTCTGGATTGTTTCATGTTTCCTCCTTCCCAATTATATTCACTTCAGATTATAAATCAAATGTTACATCCCGACGTTCTTATTCTTTAAAGGTCATGTATGACACAAAATCAACTCTTGTGACCTTTAAGTTCTGTTATAATGTTGTTACCTCATCAAAATATACTCGGAGTTATGTTTTGTTTCGTTCGCGCATGTTTGAGTAACTCTTTGTTATCAGTCCACCTTCTGATGTCACGAAGTGGTTGTTTTTAAGTGAACAGCTACTTTTACCTTTGGCTCAGTAGAGATGGGCAATTCCAGGGCTGAAATCATCCAAACGATTCTAGTAAAGTGTGTGGAGTTAAAAAAACAGAGTGGAGCACTTCCTGTGTGACCGTATGACATCACAAGGTGTTTGTTCAGTTTCCAAAATGGGGCCTAAATCTGCAGGGTTTGTGTGTGAATGAAACAAACACAACTCGGTATACGCAAAAAGGGTTTGTTTGTTTGTTTGTTTGTTTGTTTGATGAAGGAATTACATTATAACATAGATCAGAAAATATCCACTTTGTTTCCATCGCACATTTCATACACAGTTTCCAAAGTGCTGCACAAATATAATGATAAAATAAGCGCTCAGATTTTCACACTGGTCTTATACTATAAAACTATAGTAACTATAAAACCAGTCAAATAAAATGAGAGCAAAACCACAGAAGAGCTATAAATAAATGAAACCAGTAAATTAAAAATAAATCAAAGACACAGAGGAGCACAGCTCATGGTGTTAGAAGCCAGAGAAGAAAAGTGGGTGTTATGACGAGACTTAAAACACTGTGGGGCTGTTGGGGACGTGGCCCGGTTCAGGAGCTGGTTTGACTTCGTGGAAAGCGTCTGGACTGGTTCGCTCGACAGTAGGCGGGTACTTTTTTGATTTAACCATTAATCGCTGCTATTTGGTGGTGACGTATGGAATGCGCCGGAACACTCAGTGGTGTCCAAGTAATCCCAACACAACAGCAAATCCCACAGGAAGAACGGCCAAAACGTTTTTTCCCCTTGATAAACTTCACCAAAGATTCTCTTTGTTCCGGCTTTAAATCCTCGATGTCGGGATTCATTGCCGACACAAAATGTCTTCGTCCCCATCCACCTGGACCTTTGTTTCCTGTTGGACACAAAAGGCCCCAGAGGTGCTGGAGTTTGACCTCAGGGCTTCACAGATCACAGCTGATTGGCCGGAGCCGACTACAACTTCCGGGGTTCTTATAAACCGCCGAGTGTTTCTGATTCCTGACCTAGAGCTGGAGAGAAATGAAACTGAGCGGAGGCACTTGGTGGCGCTGGTCTGGTTAGTTGGGACGGGGGGGGCAGAGTGTTCCAGGGTTCAGGGCCACAGAGAAGGCCCCGTCCCATGGGTTTAAGTCTGATCTTAGGCTGGAGCTGGAGCTGGCCCCTCGGATCTCAGACGGCTCGTGTAAATTTGAAGGAGGTCTGAGACGTATTGTGGGACCAGTTCATTCAAAGCTTTAAAATCAAACAATAAAATCTTAAAATCAATTCTAAAATGAACAGGAAACCAGTGCAAAGACACCAGAATTGGGTGAATGTGCTCTTCTTCTGGTTCCTGTTAAAAGTCGTGGGCCTTTTAAGCTTTTCTAACTTTAGTACTTTTTGCTGGGACCACGACTTTGTACTTGTACTATTCTGAAGTAACATTACTGTCACTTGAGTCCAGTTTTTGGCTCCTCTGCTGATTTAGATGTTGAACTTGATTTGAACAGAGTTTTTCCAGTGTCCTTTAAGAGGGGGTGTGGGGCGAGCGATGGGGCGAGCGACGGGGCGAGCGATGGGGGGCAGGCTCCATCTCCTCTGCTCAGGAATGTGCTGAGTGTGCACAACTCTGACTCCACAGCAAAGCAGACACAAGAGACAGAGAGAGAGAGACAGAGAGACAGAGAGAGAGACAGAGAGAGACAGAGAGAGACAGAGAGAGACAGAGAGAGAGAGAGAGACAGAGAGACAGAGGACAAAACTCTGACTCCACAGCAAAGCAGACACAAGAGACAGAGAGAGAGAGACAGAGAGACAGAGAGAGAGACAGAGAGAGACAGAGAGAGACAGAGAGAGACAGAGAGAGACAGAGAGAGAGAGAGAGACAGAGAGACAGAGGACAAAACTCTGACTCCACAGCAAAGCAGACACAAGAGACAGAGAGAGAGAGACAGAGAGAGACAGAGAGAGAGAGACAGAGAGAGAGACAGAGAGAGAGACAGAGAGAGAGAGACAGAGAGAGAGACAGAGAGAGAGAGACAGAGAGAGAGACAGAGAGAGAGACAGAGAGAGAGACAGAGAGAGAGAGAGAGACAGAGAGACAGAGGACAAAACTCTGACTCCACAGCAAAGCAGACACAAGAGACAGAGAGAGAGAGACAGAGAGAGAGACAGAGAGAGAGAGACAGAGAGAGACAGAGAGAGACAGAGAGAGACAGAGAGAGAGAGAGACAGAGAGAGAGACAGAGGACAAAACTCTGACTCCACAGCAAAGCAGACACAAGAGACAGAGAGAGAGAGACAGAGAGAGACAGAGAGAGACACAGAGAGAGAGACAGAGAGAGAGACAGAGAGACACAGAGAGAGAGACAGAGAGAGAGACAGAGAGAGAGAGAGAGACAGAGATAGACAGAGACAAAACTCTGACTCCACAGCAAAGCAGACACAAGAGACAGAGAGAGAGAGACAGAGAGAGACAGAGAGAGAGAGACAGAGAGAGACAGAGAGAGAGAGACAGAGAGAGAGAGACAGAGAGAGAGACAGAGAGAGAGAGACAGAGAGAGAGACAGAGAGAGAGAGACAGAGAGAGAGACAGAGAGAGAGAGACAGAGAGAGAGACAGAGAGAGACAGAGGACAAAACTCTGACTCCACAGCAAAGCAGACACAAAAGACAGAGAGAGAGAGACAGAGAGAGACAGAGATAGAGAGACAGAGAGAGACAGAGAGAGAGACAGAGAGAGGGAAAAGAATCAGAGACAGAGAGAGAACAAAAATCTGACAGACACTAGAGACAGAGATACACAGAGAGGGGGAAAATAGGGGATGAGAGAGACAGAGAGAGAGACAGAGGACAAAACTCTGACTCCACAGCAAAGCAGACACAAGAGACAGAGAGAGAGAGAGAAAGATAGAAAGAGAGAGAGACACACAGAGAGACAGAGAAAGAGAGGGAGAGGGGGTGAGAGAGGACAGGGAAAGAGAGTGAGAGGGAAAGATTGAAGCAACAGAGGAGAGGGAGGGAGATATTGGAGCGACAGGATGGGGAAGAGAGGAAGAAGCGAAAGAATGCAGGGAGAAGAATGGGTGAGAAAAAAACAAAAAAGCGAGGGTGAGAGATTATATGGACAGAGAGGGAGAGGGAGAGGGGGTGAGAGAGGACAGGGGTAAGAGAAAGAGAGAGAGAGAGAGAGAAAGCTTGGAGTGACAGAGGGGGACAGAGAGTGGTGGGTGAGAGAGGATAGGGAGAGGGAGAAAGAAGGGGAGTGAAAGAGAGCAGAACAGAGAGAGAGAAAGAAAGGGAGGGAGGGGAGAGTGACAGAGAAGGGCGAAGAGAGGAAGAGGGAGTGGGAGAACAGAGGGAGAGAGAGAAAAGGCAGAAAGAGGATAGGTGCAAAAGAGTGAGAGGGAGTGATGTGAGGATGGGGAAGAGAGAGGTAGAAGGGAGAGAGGTGAGAGTGAGGGGATGAGAGAAATGAAAGAAAGAGAAAGAAAGAAAGAAAGAGAAGGAAGAGAGAGGGAGTGTGTGAGAGAGAGGGGAAGAGAAGAGGGAGAGAGAGAAAGGTGTGAGATTGAGGGGATGAGAGAAATGAGTGGGAGGAGAGAGAGAGCAGGGAGTGAGAGAGAAAAAAAGGAGAGAGGAACACACAGAGAAAGAGAGAGGAAGAGTGGGATGAGGGATAGAGAAGGAGTAGGAGAGAGAGAAGAGAGAAGTAAGAGGAGGAGAGCAAAAGAAGAGAGCGATGGGGCTTCGAGAGGGGGATTGGAAAAAGAGAAGTGGAAAAGTGGAAAAAAGGATAGGGAGGGAGATAAAGAAAGATGGAAAAGATGGAGAGAATGACAAGGAAAAACGGTAGAGAAGCGGTGAGAGCGCAAAGAAGGTAGAAGTGAGAAGGAATGAGAGATTGTAAGTGGAAAAAGATGAGGAGGAAAAGAAGACTGAAAGAAGAGAGGAGCGGGTGAGAAAACCTTCAGGCAGGTTTTCGATGAGGAAACGAGACCACAACAGGGTGGAAAGCTCCAAAAAGATGATTTTGCACAATACCCGACTTTAAATCACTTGGAGGAGATGTGAAGTCCTTTAAAACAGATGAGGTAAGACACTTTCTAGAGCATTAGTAACACACTCCAGACCCGCTGGTGTAAACTCCTGTTGTAGCCACAGCTGCCCTGGGACAGACTGACAGAAGTGAGACTCCAATCTGCACCATCGGCCCCTCCGACCTCAACCACCGTCACACACTCCACTTCCACACCTACAGAGCACGTTTAAAAACTTTACAGTCGGCCAAAGTGATGAACACAAACGTAGAATAGACGAAGACAATAGCAATAAAAACATAGAAAAAAATAAGTGGCTATACCGGCTCGTCAAAGCCTGAACCCGTCAGATCTCAGAAGCTCAGCAGGGCCTGGTCAGTACTTGGATGGGAGACCACTGGGAATTCCAGGTGCCACAGTGGGGCCAGTCGCAAAAACTGTCGTTGTGTCCTTAGGCAAGGCACATCACCCACATTGCCTAGTATGAAAGTGGTGTGTGCGTGAATGGTGGTGGTGGTCGGAGGGGCCGATGGCGCAGATTGGAGCCTCGCTTCCATCAGTCTGCCCCAGGGCAGCTGTAGCTACAATAGTAGTTTACCACCACCGGGTGTGGAGTGAATGAATAATGCTCTGTAAAAGCGTCTTTGAGTGTCCTGAAAAGCGCTGTATAAAACTGATGCATTATTATTATTATTATTAATAAGATACTCAACAACAGGAAACGGACATGTGACCAGTGACAAAAGGAGCGTTTTTAGGAGCGATTTAAAAACAAGTACAGACTCCGCCTCTAAACTCTAATGGAAACTGGTTCCAGAGCTGTGGGGCCGCAACAGCAAACACACGGTGATGGAGGAAGACTAAGCTTGTGTTTAGTCCACAGACGTATATATGAGTGGACAGAGCTAACCCGTTAGCTGCCGTGGACAGAGCTAACCCGTTAGCTGCCGTGGACAGAGCTAACCCGTTAGCTGCCGCGTGCCAAACAGAGAGTGCTCCAGGAGGCTCTTCCAGCTCCTTCTGACTCTGGCTCCCACTGACTTACATCGGGATCTTATGGCTCCTCTCTCTGTACCTGCTGCTGTGGCCTCGTCATTTTGGTCTTGTTCATATATCCCTGCGACACAGGATCCTGAATTTTTTATTTTTTATTTTTTGCTGTCTTGTCTGTCAAAAATATCCTCTTCATAACATAGATCCTGGGCCCAGATTCGCTCCTGTAACAGTGAGCATCAGGAGCCTCATCTGAGCGGCGCTGAACGCTGCGGTGACGTCACATTCATTTATTCCACTTTTTATACGATCTTTGCTCTCGTGTTTGGGACGGCGCTGGAGCTGGAGCTGGAGCTGGTGCTGACCTGAGGGTGTAAGAGAAGGCGTAAAGGTGGATCAGGTCAGGGAGGTAGGAGGGCGCTAGGCCGTGCAAACACGAAACAAAAGAATTTTAAAAATGGACTCTAAAAGACACTGGGAGCTAATGAAGAGAGGCTAAAGTAGGGGAGATTCTGTTGTGTTTCCGGGTTCCAGTTAAAAGTCGAGTCGCTGAGTTTTGGACACCAAAACATGAAGGATGTCACAATAATCCGGCGTGGAGTCACAAACGCCTGCACTGTATAAAACAAAATCTAGCCAAGTTCAGATTACTTGAATTAGGAAAGTTTTATCATGATTTGAGTAAATTTGACTTGCCAGCGGAACAAGACTTTGCACTTAAAATAAAAAACAAAATCTAATGTTGCTTGAATTAAGAAAAAAAACACTGGGATTATTTGACTTGTCAAGATGAATCTGCTCAAATACAGTCAAATGTTCTTAATTTAAATAATTTTTAACTCACCTAGAGACTGTTTTTGTTCCCGTGTGTTTGACCGTTTTGAAATGTTCTGCTTTTGTCTTATTATTATCTTGCAGCAACCACACGGCCAACAAGTACAACTACTGCTCTTTCCTGCCCTCTCGGGACCAGAGTGACCTGCGTTTGTACAGATATGTGTTCAGGGGGACTCGTAAATCCTAAAGTTTGTCACAGACGGAGACACGAGCTCAGGCCCAGTCCCCTGAACGCTGCTCCAGAACGGCCCTAAAGAGTGAAACATGCAGAGATTTCTTTACAAATCCGTCACTTTATCAGCTCCAGTCCAGCTTCAGTCCGGCTACAGTCACTTTAATACGTCTTTCCCATGTCACATCACATTAGGTTTGAATGAACGCGCTCACTTTTTTACTACAGGGACAAAACATGAGCCAAATATAACTGCAGAGGGGGAGAGGACAGAGATAAAGAGGGACAGAGGGAGGAAGAGGAGGGGAAAGCGTAGACTGTAGGGTTGTTCTGACGGACAGTGACCCAGCATCACAATGGAGGGCCGACGTCATGATGCCACGCCCCCTTTAGAAACACTGATCTTCTGCAGGCCGAGTTCACCTAAAATCTTTGCAGGGATCGCACTGTACATTAAATCACAAATAGAACTGATCAGCAGCTGGTTTAGGTACGTGGTGCTGAGCCGACACATTCACCGCATCAGTTTATCGGTCAGGAGCAAATGTACGGCACAAACACCACTCAAACTTAACATGTTCAACACGTTCTACATGTGTCCAAAGAAAGTGCAGTGCTTCATCTCACCTCTGAAACAGAAGAGCTGAAGAAACAGCTACGAGCGTGAAGCTTATATCCACCCGAAAACATCCCGTCTCCAGTGCGGCGTTTACAGAGTCTCAAAGCCAAAGTGCGTAATAATAAATCCAGTCACAGCCTGCAGTGTCTGTGTAAAATTTAAGCCAAACAGATAATATGAACCAAAACTCTGCCAAAATCCTGCTCCTCATTGGTAAATCTATCCAGCGTGGAGCACGTGAGCATCAAGATGGATCCAAACAAGTCTCATAAACTTCTCCAGAATTCTCCTCCGTCCAGGAAATGGCGGCGGAGTAAAGGGGTAATGTTATTCATCAGAAGAAGAGCACGTGCTGTCTTTGATATGAAGTGCCCAACATGAGAAACAAACGTGAAACTGAAGCTGACCAAGACCACTTCTTTTTTGCAGTCTCGGTCTGCTTGATTCCAAACCAAATGCCAAATTCTGCTGTGGTCCCTCTGGTGTGAACACGAACTCAGGTCCAAGCCATAGACCGTAGGTCCAAACGAACGATACGAAATGCATCATGGGAGAATATACGCGTCTCTTCTGCCTAAAATGATGCTCTGCGCCTTCGGCAGCTTTGGTGCAATAACAGATCGTTCTCCTGACACAGCCGCGACTCATTTTCCAATGGGATATTTAGCCACAATGGCCAAAACCGAGAATGTGACCTACAAAGGTCAGAGCGAGTACCAAACGTGTCACTCCAGAGTGAGTGGGGGATGTGGACGTGTCACTCCAGAGTGAGTGGGGGATGTGGACCTGTGTTTCAGGGACCTGCGCTCAGACGCTCAGAGAGGTCCGGGTGTTCCCCTGTTTACAGCAACTGACATTTGTTATTTTAGGCTCTTAATTAACCAAGTATTTTTATGTAAATATGTAATAGCCTATTCAATTGCCACACAAGACCAAGGACCAGATCCCTGGGCCCGTCCTGAAGGGCCCCGGGGCCATCCTGAAGGGCCCCGGGCCCGTCCTGAAGGGCCCCGGGGCCGTCCTGAAGGGCTGCACTCTGCGGTGAGTGATCCTGAGTCTTTCTCGCTGTTATCCAAACCCAGGGTGTGTGCAGTGAGCTGTGGGGCGAGGGGAACGTCGGGCTGACTCCAACATGTCAAATTTCTACTGGAAAATAATAAACATTGATGAAACGTCAGTCGGACGAGTTTTGTTTGTTTTGCAGGGGAAAGGACCACCTGCTACATGACAACAATTTTATTGCCTGGTGTGGACCAAATGATCAAACTCGCGGTGTGGAAACGCCCTGAATTAAGCCATATTCGAACAGAACTTACATAACAAGAAAAAAGGGGGAGGGGAGAAAGAGAGAGTGAGGGGAAAAAGAGAGAGAGGGGAGATGGATGAGAGAGAACAGACAAAAGAGAGAAACAAGGGAGAGGGAACAAAGATATTAGAGAAGGAGATACAGAGAAAGAGGATGGGGTGATGAGAGGGAGAGAGAGGGAGAAAGAGGGGGAGGGGGTAAACAGAGGGGGTAAAGAGAAAGAATATGAGCATCTCCTGTCAGAATGTCTTTTCTTTGCCAAATAGAGTTGAGATGGAAATGATGGACGTGCAAAATGACACTGGGCTTAAAGCGAGTCGGCCTTTTCACAAACACAGAAACAGTGTGAGTGACGGCACCTCACAGACTGTCTCAGAGGAGCTGCTGCAACTATAAACCAAACTTCAAGTATCATCAGAGGAAAGTGAGTCTCAGCGTCACAATGAGTTCAATAATAAAACAGAACTCCTCTAATGAACCCTTTTCTTTCACTCTTTATGCTGTTCTGTGGTCAGATTTGCAGGTTTTGTTTGTTTCCACTGTGTGCGGTTTGCATTTTGTTTGTATTTCAGCTGCACATTTTTTTCTTGCAGTGAGTGTTTTATTCCCCAGAAAAGAGTTAAATGACTAAACGTGTCATTCTGCAGTGAGCGTTCTGTAAGTTAAATATGACGAGATTGCAGAAATAAAGCGGCCTGGAGCTGTAAACACGCTCACTTTTGTTATTTACGTTCATGTCGGCAGATCTGGCTCTTTTTATTTCGGCCCTGAAAAAGCTCGGGGGCCACTGCTATAGAGTAAAAGCAGTGACAGAGGGGGGAAAAAGAGGAGAGAGACAAATCATAATCCCATAATTACAGCCAACAGTGACGGACGGAGGGATGAGGAGAAAGAGATAGATGTGGGAGAAGAGAGAAATCGTATTACATTTGAATTAACAACAGTATAGATACAAAACACACTGGATTCCACCAAATGGACTTGTAAAACCACTGATATGAGATCCAGATGTGCAGAGCCTCCACTGTAACACAGAGCAGATTTGTGTAGCTCCATGTCAACAAAACCACCCTTACTTCTCAATTACATTTACTTGTGTAACTTGTAAATACAATTGTACTTCAGGAAACACATTTGTGCTTCGATAATACACTGGACCATCTAACAGCGCTCTGACGTGAGCAAACGTTGTGTTTAAGTTGAACATTTGTGTTTCTTACAGCTTCTTCACATATGATTTAGTTTGTCTCATTATTTTTTGTTGTCTTTTCTTTGAAAATTGAAGCATTATTTCATGTTTTCTTGTTCAAAATGCCGCAGCAGGACTGTTAACGGGAACAAATAGAAGAGAACACATCACTCTGGTGTTAACGTCACTTCACTGGCTCCCGGTCGAGTTTAGAATGAAGTTTAAAGTCCTTCTTCTCACCTATAAAGCTGTAAATGGGACGGCCCCATCCTGTATTACTGACCTGACAGCACCTTACAAACCAAACAGACACTGCGCTCACAAAATGCAGGGCTACGAGTGTCCCCAGATTTAATAAACTTACAACGGGAGGTAGAACTTTTAATTACTAATCTCCTGTTTTATGGAATCAGCTTCCACCTCATGTCAGAGAGGCAGACACAGTCTCTACATTTAAGGTTAGGCTTAAAACATTCTTCTATGAGAAAGCTTATGGCCAGGTTAGAGGAGCAGGGTTAACTCCACAGCTGAAGTCAGGCTGCTCCAGGAGTTAGATGCTGGGGGAAGTCTGGTGCCCTGAGCCTCTGTCCTCTTATTCTAACTGCTCCTTCTGTCATTTCACACAGACAAATCAGTTCACTGCTGTTCACCAGTGTCTCTCTCTTCTTCTCTTCCGCTCCCTCTGGAAGTGGAGCTGTTTCAGAGGTCTCAGAGGTTCCAGATGTTCCTCCTGTGAGCAGACGCTGACCAGACCTTAGCTTTACCCCTCTCCACTCACCCGTCTGGATGGAGCCCCCACCTGCCTGGTTGAAGCCCTCAACCCAAATAAGCCGATGTCCAGTCCTCCACACGTCCGTCTGATCCTGTTCTCTATAAAGTGACTGGTTCCTCAAAGCTCTCAGGTCTGAAGGTGCCGCATGGCGACAGCTGGTTGGCAACAGTGTCTGGAGAGAATTTTCCCAGACTGCACCAGTGGGTTATTTTGCTCTCTGGCACCAAGGATCATGTGTTCATCGAGAGACTGAGGATGGGACAATGTGTTTGCTGATGTCTGTGTTAGATGATGTTTCCATGTTCTTCACTGTGAAGAACTCTTGTTGTGATTCTGGGCTATAGAAATAAAATTGAATTGAATTGAGTTTTATTCTTCCAGGTAACTCCAAATCCACAGATGGGTAGTACTCAGTTACATTTACTGGAGTAACTTCTTAAAGAAATTGCACTTTTTCTTGCAGCTCCTTCACATATGATTTAGTTTGTCTCTTTTTTGTTCTATTTTTGTCTAAAATGTGTGAATTATTTCATGTTTCTTGGAGCCCTCCTGTCTATTTTTTTAGTCTATTATTTGAAAATATGTGCATTTTTTGTACTTCCAGTTAAATCCAAAGGTGGGTAGTGGGTAATACTCAGTTACATTTACTTGACTAACTTCTTAAATAAATATTACATTATTTTGCAGCTCATCCAGATACGATTCGTTTTGTCTTATTTTTGTCCTTGTCCAGATCCATCACTGCCTCATTTACAGGTAGATTACACAACCTTCTGGAGGTCTTCAACAAATTCCACGAAATCGGAGAGTTCAACTCGTACTTTGGAACAGTCTCCATGGAGATAGACTGGTTTTATACCATATTGTGGAATATTATCGCCAAAGGAACAACATTTCCATGGAAACGAGGAGGAAGTCAGGTTTGTGGTGAGGCGAGCCCACTTCCAAAGGACACACGTGCAATAAAACAACCAAAAAAATAAAATCTGTTTATATTTGGGGTAAAAAGTTACACAGTGTGGCTTTAATATTTTAGACTTTTTACAGTTAACTCCGAGGCGGACGTTACAGACAGTTACTCTTACTCTTTACTGAGTAGAAATACTTTTTACTCTCACTTCAGTCATTTCTTGTACCACTACTGTGTACTTTTACTTCAGTAATAATATTTTGAAGTAACGTTACTCATAGTCGAGTAGAATTCTCGTCTACGTTACCCGCCGCTGCGTATCCAGTGCTGTCGGCTCTGCTGCCATGACAACAAACCACAAAAACTCTACACTTTTCTTCCTTTTTTTTCCCCTCAAACCCCTCAAATAATTTACAGCTCCTCTGGCTCCGGGATTTTATTTTCGTATCACTGAGAAAACAAAGCTGTCAAATCTGTCGCAACCAAGAGGCAGAGAGGGGAAAAGGAGATGTCAGTCCACGTTTTCGATCGTTTCTGCTAATTGGAATGTAAGGAATCCACGTGTTCTGCCAAATGTTCTTTTTAACCGTTGTGAAATGTCCTAAAAATAGCAGCTTACATAACTCGCGCACGCCGCCAAATCCTACACACATTATTCACCAGCGGAGTCCAACCTTGTGGTGAAAGTGAAAATTCCTTGGTGGACGGACCTGCGCTGTGTCACCAGTGAGACGGGGAGGCCTGTTTTCATTAATGCCGTGTGGATTTTACATGTTTTCGTTTGATGTCTTTTATTTTTGTATTCGCCGTGGGGTTTTACGGCCTGTTTTTAAAGGGCCCATATGACGCAGAATTGGCTCTTTGTGGGTGTCGAGTTGTTCCGCAATCCTCAAAAACGGAGCCGGAGTCGTGTTTTGTTTCATTCACACATGTTTGAGTAAATCTGTGTCGTTAGTCTGTCTGCAGCTCCAGAGCTCAAAATGCTCTTGTGAAGTGTGAAGTGGCGGTTTTCGAGTGAACAGCTCCTTTTACTGTTTGTTCAGTAGAGATGGTCAAGTCCAGGGCTAAAAATGAAATCCAAATGATTCTAGTGAGAGAAGAACAGAATAAATGTGCAGGTTTGTGGGTTAAACATGTGAATGAAACAAAACACAAGTCCAGGTCTGTTTGTGATGAGGAAACTACATTAGTCCTTTAATCCTCACATTTTGCCAAATCTAAAATAATGTCTCTCTGTATTTCTTATACAGGTTGATATCAGTCTGGTCCCCACTTTGCGTCTCATGCACACGTCTCAACTCAGATGAACAGAGTTTGATGAGAGAATTTGTCAAACTCTGTCCTGTTTTTCAGTCCTCTGTGACATTTTTATCCAGACACAGACGTATATATGTCCTGATTGGTTAATCTACCTGTCAATCACACCCCTCTGAACTCGGAGCGATTCACCAGTGTCCAGACTTATATCTTACACACAAAAAGTATTGGAGAAGTGAGTATTCTGGATCCCAGGCAAACTTACGTCAGCTGTAACTTCAAACTTCAAAGCATGTGACACGTTTTGGCCAATGACGGCCCTAAGTGACCGGGACACCTGGAGCGAGAGATGGAAACGATGGAGGAAAGAGGACACACTGAGAGACGACTGGAGCTGATACAGAGAGCTGTTTATATTGAACTCCTTCTGTTTTAGACATTTTTAAGACCGTATAAATCAGGTACAGGTCCTACATGTCTGTGATCACTGAGGGCAGAAAATTGTTATTATACGGTTAGACATGTGTTAGACACATTTGCCATTGAAAATGCATTAAATAAAGTTGTGCAGCTGTGGAATAATAACCATAAAATGTACCAGATTTTAGAAAAGCACAATAAAATACATTAAAGGTCCTAAATTATGCAAAATGGAACTTTAAGCCATGTTATAATGTTCCATCTTCAAAAACAGACCTGGAGTTGTGTTTTGTTTCATTCACACACGTTTGACTCATCATTTATTATTATTCTGTCCACATCTCCAGAGCTCAGAATGCTCCGCTCCAGCTTGTGATGTCATGAAGTGACAGTTCACAGCTACGTTTTACCTTTAGTTCAGTGGAGACGGTCAGTTTCAGGGATGAAATAATCCAAATGATTCTTGTGAAGGCGTGAGGGGTTTAAAAACGCAGCGGAACGTTCCCTGTATCACCGCATGACATCATAAGGTGGAACAGGGAGTGTTTTCAGTCTGAGAGAAGAACTCAGTTTAAATCAGCAGAGGTTTGTGTGACGCGACATTAGAACAGATCAGAAAATGGGACCTTATGGGCGCTCAGATACATTCATTCATATATCGGTGTTAACAGCCTGAGCCGGTGCATGTTACTGTGAGTATTTAAATGGTTCTGAACGCTCTGCTCACTTAAATCCATCGCTCCACTGGACGAGTGTTGACACGATGACTAAATCCCCGCAGAATTAAATGATTAGAATAAGTGGAAATGTCTGCTCGTGTCCAAAGCAAACACACAGGATGAGGTCACGATAGTTTGGAGCGTTTTAAAGAGAGAAGAAAACAACCGGCTGTGTGCGAGCGGGGATTTAGCGCACGGCGGGGACTCCGATCCGTACACACGCTCGCACCGTGGGGACGAAAATTAGGTATTCACGAAAGGGCTGCGTTCAACTGGACTTCGTGTTAGAGTAAAGACACTCGCTGCCGATCGGATCAGTCGACTCAAACAGGGGGTGTGGCAAAAGCCGATCTGACCCAAACTGCACACGGCAACAAAGCTTGTCCAAAATGTAAGCTGTATTATTTTCAGGAATAAGAAAACCTATCTAAAAACTAGCACTCTACTCACTTTATATGATAGTCTCATTTCTCCTTATATCTTCTACTGCAGGCGGACATTCAGAATCTGACAGGAGCACGTTGGCGTTTAAATACTTTTCAAATTAAGCTAAAATAAATATCTTGTAGACTTCAGTCCTTGTCTTGGTCGTCCCCATGTCTTTGTGTGTAAACATGGGCTGTTTCTTTATTTGCTCTTATTATTATGTATGAATGTGTGAGTGTGAGTTTGTGTGTAAGCCGGATGTGTGTGGAATTGTGTGTGTTGAATGTTGAAGTTCAGTTGTTATAAGAGGGTCACCCATGAGCCTTCTGGGTTTTACGACCTTTCCTGCACTGTTCTGTTATTTTTTTTTTTTTTTACCATTTGTGCCTATTTTTGGTCTCTTTAAATGTTGGGTCCAAACACTAATAAAAAAATAATAATTTAATCTATCAGAAAATGACTTAAAAAATGATTGTAAAATGATCTTGTTGCATGGAGAGATCATTTTACTTGGGTTCTTTTAAAATAAACTCCCTCTAGACTAGAATGAAGCAGTCTCAGAACTGATAAATTGATAATAACTCTGAAAACAAGATGAATAACCTGGAGTTTTAAAATCTTGGCCAGATCAGAGAAATTTGCGGTGCACTCACAGGACTCCACCTGCAGGGGGCGCGCACACAAAACTATCAGTATTTGCACAGAATAAAGTACTAGGAAACAATGTATTTATAAAAAGACAGATTCAATGTGTGGATCGTGAGTTTAATCATTTACGAAATTAGTATAACTTAAGTCAAATAATTATTCAAGTAATACAAAGTTTGGTTGACTAAAACTCCATTGAGCAACCGACTGGCTAAAGGCCTACAGCCCTGCTCCATGAAGTTAAAGGGACATTCTGGAATTTTGGACATAGGGCCTCATTTCCTGGTGATCCAGAGTGTTGAAGATGTGTGGAGACACTTAAATTTTCCCGCCAGTCCTTGTATTTGCAGAGGTGCTGGTGCTGGGCTAGTGCAGGTCAATGGCCACAGTCGTCCTGCCACTAAAAACAGTCTGACCCACTCCACAGACCCGAGGAAAAACTATTAGAAGTCCAGACTGTCCCTGTGAACGCCTGTGTTTATTAGAGTCATGTTTGAAATAAAACTAACCTTGCAGCACATGAAACGTCACACGTTGAGGGACTATTTTCTCATATATCAGTCCGCCGCTGCCGAGCTTCTATCAGGAAGTGCGACTCGCCGCGGCTGCTCAGACACAAATCCTTCAAATGCAACGGTCGGTTTAACTTCTCTTTATTTGAAGAGAACTTGGACAGATCATTTCACTACTTTTAAGTCATGTTCTGATTTAACTGTTTATATCTTACATTTTTGACAAGCTTTTCTGCAGTGCACTCACATTATGGGGACTTATTTGCATGTGCACACTTACATCATACATCCTGAGGACCTGCCCCTCAAACAAAAGTCACATCTGCACAACAAACGTAAAAGCTTTAATAGCTTATTACATCTACTAAATACCACCTAGTAGTTGCACCCGGTAAAGGGTCGACCACCTGCTTGTCTCCATGCAGATGTTATTGCTTTGCTTTGGCCAAGACAAGCAGGTGATTCCACCAGTCCTACAGTTACAGGTCAGATCTGTGGAGATACAGCCCCTGTCACAGTGAGAATGCATCTATTTGAGACAATAATAAGAGCTCCTCCAGCGGGGCAAAATACGCCCGTACTTTGAATTATTGTATATAGAATTCTAGAATCGGAATTCCACCAATCAGATCGCAGCAACAGAACTTAAAGACACTACAAAGCTTTAATGTGTCAAAGCTCAAAGAAGCAGAGAATGTGGGTTGTTCTCGCTTTCAGCAGCAGAACATTTGAGAAGAGAGTTCAGATCTTTCATGAAGACAAAGCTTCAAAGACTTCAAAGCTTTGAAGTGTCCACAGACGGACGGACGGACGGACAGACAGCGCCATACCATAATACACAACGGGCGTATAAAAACGCCTGTAATTGAATCAGTGCAAGACAATGTCATTGAATACTGTGGAACATTTCAGGCAAAGCGATAATATCTCCGTAGAGACGAGCAGGTGACTGACCCTATACCAGAAAAGTTACACAGAAATCAAGTAGATAAAAACAATCTGAAAACAAGATGAAGAACCTGATAGAAGTTCGAAAATCTTGGCCAGATCAGAGAAATTTGCAGTGTGATTTGTGTTAAAACAGGTTGACTGTGTGTATGTGCCTGTGTGTATGTGCCTGTGTGTATGTGCCTGTGTGTTCTGACTCCGGTCTGTGGCACATAATGGGCAAAGTGAAGATTCTTTTAGAGAAACGTCAAACTTTGGTTTCAGGGAAAGACATGGGACATTTACACTGGCAACTCCTCGTCCACTAAACCTAAAATAGCATGTGGAGAAAACATTTAAACCTGCTGCCAAAAGCAAACAGAAACCTGAGAAGTGAAATTATTACAGCCGAACATGTGTACGGACTTAAAACCACTGAGCTTCACGGGTCAGTGAGATCGAGTATGAAGCTGTGATGAGTGAGACAAACTAAATGAAGGGATTCATAAAAGACAAATGCAACAAAGCACAGCCCGAGACATGGTTTTCAGCTAAAGGTGCACTGTGTAACTTTTTGGCGGGGGGTCTGTCACCTCCTTGTTCCTATGGAGACGTCATTGCTCTGCTTAGAATGTTCCACAGTGTGACATTAAACAACTCTGCTTTACATTTACTCATTAAATGCAGAGGAGCAATTTCCCTTTTGGGGACAATCATTTCTACCTTAAAAAAGCACAATGTGACTTTTACTTTTCATTCTGATGTTTTAGTCCAGTGCAGCTTAAAGGGTGTGTAACGTTTCTGGAGGAGGATCGATCAGATGCTTGTCTCCATGGAGATGTTATTGCTTTGTCTGGAATGTTTCACAGTGTCGCACCGCCGACCTGCGGGTCAGTGGATATGACTGCTCGAGCAAGCGTGTACTGGCCTCGTAGAACCCCGTTTCTACTATCCAGGAGTTAAACACCTCCACACAAAAGTCACTGACGCCAGGATGGGTTTAGACCGTCTTTATATGGCAGGTGTGAAACTGTAACAATATAACACAATATACATCAGTTTGAATGCAAAGAAATAGAGCAAACCACGTTTATAATGCTAATGCTAACCCAAAAGCAGTCCAACATGTTAGCGTGTAAATTAACTTGTAAATTGTTCCTTTTTATAAAAATGAAATGAACAAACACGTCTTATTCAAGAACACCCTTAAATGATATTATTTATTTATACTCACAGGGAATGCCGTCCATGAACTCAACGCAATGTAATAACACATACGCTTATACCCTACTGTGTGCACTACCGCACATGACCTACAGGGGCAACTTCCTGTTTTCAATTAAAGGGCCAGCAGCAGGCCAAACCAAAATATAATAGGCAAAACAGACAGGTCAGAACAAAGCATTAAACCTTTCTATCTTCACGGAAACCAAACCAGACCAAGTTGCAGGTCAGAGCGGCGACAGTGCAAAAAAAGCTTGGCCAAAATTTAAGATCCAAACTCTTAAATTGCTACCAAAACAAACCGCTTCAAACACAGTTTCTTCCCCACTGCCATAAATGTCTTGAATTCCTGCAGACAATGAGCTTGGACCCTACGGTTTACTGGGGAAATGTTGTTTGTCTGTTTGTCTGTTGTGTCCTAAATGTTTGTTTCAGGATTATTTGATGGACTGTCTGTATGTCCAGGTGTTGTGTCTTAAAGCAGTGGTATCCAAACTTTTTTCCTCAAAGGCCACAGAGACTGATGGTCAAAACAGTGAGGAATTCAGATCTGTGCGTTTATAACAGGTTTAAACGACCCTCCAGACCTTTGTTCAGGCTCAGACCCTCAGAAGGACACAGGACATTTGCCTGATGAAGGTAGAGTTCAAAAGCAGGCATTAAAAAGTACTAGTTGCAGTAGTTTGGGGCAATTCACCTGGAAGCCTGACGGCCAAAACAACTGGTCTGAGGGCCACATTTGGCCCCCGGGCCATAGGTTGGTGTATGTTGTATGTTGGAACCTGCATCAAGAGCAGTGCGGTCATTAAAGAATCAATCAGATCTATCAGAAAAACAACTTGAAAGTAGTGAAATTCTTTGTCCATGTGGTGAGATTATTTTTACTTGACGAAGTTCTCTTAAAATAAAATATCTCTAGACTAGAATGAAGTCAGTCTCTGGTCTAGTAAGTGGGTAATAAATCTGAAAACAAGACGAAAAACCTGATATAAGTTGGCGACTCTTGGCCAGATCAGAGAAATGTGCAGTGCAATTAGAATGTCTATTTTTTTTAGATATTTTTGAGCTGTAAAACCACCTGTAATCGAACAAATGTAAAGTGAAGTCAATTTAACGTCACACTGTGGAACAATCCAGGCAGAGCAATGACATAACAACAGAAACAAGCTGACGACAGACCGGCAGTTATGTGTAAAACAAAGTGCAGTGGTCCACAGTTGTTCCTTCTGCATTCAGAGCCTCCTGATTATTCACCACAGTGAGTTTAGAAGAGCACGACTCTCAGACAAGAAAACTATTTGTAATTTGATGCAGACAGACTGTATAAGCAACTCTTGAGGTCAAAATAAAACCGCTGCAAACTGTCTGTGCTGAGTTTAAGACGCTTTCCTCAAACACACTGAAAAACAACCCCTTTCACAATGGGCTCTGCATCAGTTATGAAAAACACAAATAGTAGTAATAGTCTGACCACACTCCTGATAAAAACAACATTAATATCTGTTATTTAATCCCCAAACTCATTTCCGTCTCTTCTCTCCACTTATTCTGTCTGTTCTGTTTGAGATTTTCCCGGTTTTGTTGGTAAAACTTCACAATGGTTCACACACAGCTCCTCAGACCTCAGTGTTCCCGTCCAAACCTCGACCTGAGTTCTTTGCTTGTATCGTTTTCATCTGACTGATTCTTTCTGAACCGCGATATTCACAATTCAAAGGTCCAGCGAAGATTTGAATCCGTTTCTTTCAAATCTGTTTGACCACAAAAGCCGAACTAAAGCTGTGGTGATAATGGGTCTGGCCTGTTCACGTCTGCTCACTTTTACAGCACTGGAGACATGTGGGACTCACGGGGGAATAAGGCTAAATAACTCCTGCGTTGTGTAACTTTCGGAGTGGACAGTTTGCCTCTCACCTGTCTCCATGGAGATGTGATTGCTTTGCCTCGAATGTTCCATAGTGTGACATTAAACTGCATTCTTACATTGAACACAGTTATAGGTGTTTTTTATTGTTTGTAAAAGTTGGTCAGGACATAATGACCATTACTGTTACCACATAAATGTTAGTGCTGGCATATGAATATTATTTACGTGTTCTTGAGGCACCGATTTGTTTTTTTAATACATTTTTCTTTGGCTGGTGGCTCCCAGTGAATATGAGGATAGTTCAGCTTCGTTGGGGGAAGCTGTGGGCGGGGCTGTTGTTCACACGTAGGTTCTATGTGACTGTATTTGTTGTACGTTCCCACCTGCCAGACAAGCAGCGTATTCCTGTATTTCAAGGCAACTGCATTTAGATTGTTTATATCTACTATGATGTATGAATAATCCCGTTGGCTTGGGTCGCCCCATTAAACGTGGTAAAGTTTTTGCACACTTAAAATCAATGAAGGCTGATATAGGGTTCCTGCAGGAAACGCATGTTAAAGATACACAACACGTGAAATTTAGAACCAACTGGGTCTCGCAAATATATCATTCACCGTTTACATCCAAAGCCAGAGGTGCGGCAGTTCTTTATCCTAAATCAGTCCCCTTTAGATTTCAGTCCAGCATAACAGATCCTAATGGTCGTTTCATTATTGTTACTGGGCAAATTAATAAATTCCCTGTCACCTTAGTTAACTTATCTGGACCAAATACTGATGACCCGGCCTTTTTCCGTAGAATATTTAACATGGTTCCAGATGATTGGAGTAGATTTCAGTTGTTATTTAGATCCTTATTTGGACAGATTTTCCACTGCACCACCGCCTAATATAATTTCTGTACAGACTAAATAATTTAATTAAATCGAAGAGAATGGTAGATATTTGGCAGCTTCAACACCCGTCTCTCCCAACCTCTCTATGTGATCCAAACACATGTGTACTCTTAAAGAAGGGAAAGGATGACACAGATCGAGGGAATTATAGGCCAGTTGCCTTATTGAACAATGATTTAAAAATTATAACAAAGGTGTTGGCTACACGACTAGAAAAGTGTATAGCCTGTATCATACATCCTGATCAAACGGGATTTATCCCCGGTAGATATTCTTAACATTCTATATTCCAATCATAAGAGAAACAGTGGTGCTGCTGTGCTTTCCCTGGATGCACATAAAGCGTTTGACACCTTCTGAGATCTGACGGGATCAGGCTTTGACGAGCCGGTATGACCACTGCAGCAGGAGATGGTGCATTGTCCTGCATGAAGATGATTTTGCAACGGAAAGCACGGTTTGTTTTGTACCGTGGAAGAACGTGGTCAGTCAAAAACTCCACAGACTTTACAGAGCTCATTTTCACACCTTCAGGGACCCTAAAGGGGCCGACCAGCTCTCTCCCCATGATTCCAACCCAAAACATGACTCCACCTCTATGCTGATGTCACAGCCTTGTTGGGACATGGTGGTCATCCACCAACCATCCACCACTCCATCCATCTGGACCATCCAGGGCTGCACGGGGCTCATCAGTGAACGAGACTGTTTGAAATGAGTCTTCATGTATTTCTGGGCCCCTGGAGCCATTCCTGTTTGTGAGCTTTGTTTAATTCTGGCCCAATAGGTTTATGCAGAACTGCCACGAATTTCTTAATATCTATGGTTTTCATACCTTGTCCAAAATATTCAACTATTTCAGGCTTTTTGGCCCTAGAAAGATCCTTTTTCTTTCCCATATTGCTTGAAAATGGTGCTCTGCTTAATAATGTGGAACGTCCTTCTTAAGTCATGGCAAAATAACCGGCACAGGTACCTGAGACTGATTTCACTCAAAGAGCCTGAGACACAAAACCATCCATGAGTTTCACTGGAACGCTAAACATTTGACCTTTATGACACTTGAACACAATTGGCATAATAATTTGGAACGCAGTGTAAAGTGATTTTCCACATAATTTTGACAAACTTAATCAGCACATATTTCGGAAACTAGCTGACCGTCCAGTGTCTGGGAACTTCCCGACGTAAACTGTGTAGGAAGTGATAGTATAAGAATAAATACATAAATGGAGGAAATTAAATAGAATAAAGCAAAGTGTTTGACATTACTCACTGATCTGTGCCGCTGTCCGGGCTGGTTATAGAAGGTCTCTGCTCGTACTCCTCCTCCAGACCTTCAAAACTGGACCCGCTGTTTCCTGTTGCCACAAATGAACCTGCCCCAGTCTGGACTCCACCACCACCACCACTGCTGTAGACTCCTGAAAACACAGCAGGATGTAAAAAATCAATCATCAACTCAATCAGCAAATTCGGGAAAAAAGTTCAACAGTTCAAACATTCTCCACTAGTCTTGTCATGAAAGTAAAACCCCAGTCACGTTTACTGGAAGACGTTTGGAAACATGCGGATGACGATAGGCAATTCATAAAAAGGACAAAAGAAAGAATACAATGACATCTAGATGAAGAAAACTGGGCCATTTTCTCAGTTTTCCCAATTTTTTACTATCGCCAACAAAGCCCAAAGGAAGTGATCATCTGGTTTTGTGATGTAAACGTGAACAGAGCCCATTCTATGTAATCGCTCAGAATTCTGACCTCCACAGCTGCTCATACGACTGTCTGTTTTTCCTCAAACTCTTTCCCTTGTACAGTCCACAGCTCCATTTTATCCTAATTTGGCTTAAAATGGCAGTGCAACTTAATGCTCTTTTTGCTTTTGCTTGTATTAAATATGCTACATGCAACTTTTATCATGGAGGATCCACAACCGCTGATCTCCATGGAGATGTCTTTGTTTTTGCTGAAAAATTCCGCAGTATGGCATTAGTATGAGAAGCGCAGTGTACGTGATGCAGTAAAACTTGAATTTCGATCAATAAAGTATCAATCAAGCCATTCTACCACCTGGTCAGATCTGTGGAGAGGCGTGCTCACTCACAGTAGCCCCTGGTGTACACTGACTGCAGGTGCGGTGTGGTTTGGGTTTGGTGTGGTTTTACTGCCACTTGTGACTGACTGTGCTCTCTGCTGCTGTGCGGTGGCGCTGGGCTGTGGGCAGAGTCTGAAAACTGCACTCCCGAGACTCACAAGGGGGTTCACACCATAGATGAGCATCAGTAGCAGCATCCACAGCATCTGTCGTAGTTAGTTCTAGTTATTGTAGTTAGTATAGAGAAAGAGTTATGAAAGGCAGTCTGCCATGGTAGTAATCTCATAGTTTCCTGTTTCAGTTAGTAGTAAATAAAGATAGTTTGGTCACAGTTAGACTCACTTGTACAGTTTAGCTTTATGTGGGATTGGGATTGATTTTTTTAATCACTGTAAAGTGTTTCGTGTGGCGTTTTGTATGAAAAGTGCTCTATCAGTAAAGTTTGATTGATTGAATAGCCCCATGATCAGCATGTACAAGAAGCTTTACTGGTAAACAACTGCGGTATTTCACACTACGACCACTTCTGCATGTGTGTACTGTACTGTGGCTGTGTACAATGCGTAAGCACATGTGTAAAGTACCAGGAGTGTGCAGGGATTATTTATTCTGAAAATACACTCTGATTTCCTGTTTTGCTTATGTGATTTTGTCAGTTTGATATCAGACCTCTGCAAGTACATAAATGGACTTTTTACGGATTCTTTCTGCAGGCCCGAGCTCCACCTGCACCGAGGACACTGAGGCAGGGTGCTACAGACTTCAGCCACTTTATAAGTCTTGTGGGACTCACGCGTGTCCAAAACTGCTCCACTCCTGCAGTCGGTGTACACCGGGTGTAAGAACACATGTTTTTCCAGTTATTTTTGAGCAACAAAAACGCCTGTAACTGAACAAATGTAAGACAGATCAGTTTACTGACACTTTTATCTGTAAAACACATCATTTGATTATGTTTGAAAACTACACTGTCCTCCCAATACATGTTACAAACTCTGATACGTTTATTTTCCCTGAACGCACCACACACCTCAAAGCATTCTGGGAGCTGTCTGCAGTAATGTTCCTGGACAGTAAAACTCTATCTGCGGCCAAAGTGAGGCCTTCCCCACCTGACAACATGACAACTTCTTGGTCCATTTTCAACCATTGACAGAGAATGAGAAAAACCTATTAGCTTTTATGCGAAAATGACTGACAGGAGCCATACGGCCAACACGTCCAAATTCTTCACCGTAATTGGACAAAATAAACAACATCTGATGGACTTCTTTTGCAGACGCCAGTATAGGCTAAACCAGGCCACAAACTGTCAATCTCTCCTCCTTTCTGTCCAGATGCACCAGTCTGGAAGCAGAACATGGAGCCGTCATAAAGCGGTGGACTGAGGGAGTGCGGCGTCGCCCACAGCGTTAAAAATGAAATCAATTGAGACGAGCAGTTACAGCGGCTAATCGGCAACCGGGGACCAGATTGGGAAATCGCAGCGCCAAAGAGCCAATCAGGAGCGAGGGTGTTGAAGGTAACGCCCCTTCCTGCCCACGCCACTGCTTTGGCTCTTAGCAAGGCTGTCAATCAAACATGTTAACGGCAGCGGGAGAAACCTTGGGGAAAAACAACCTGATTTATCTGTTATTAGTGTTCTTGATTTACAGGCAAAAGAGTGAAATAAAACCCCAGGATCATGTAGAGGGAGTTAAGAGATTAAGAGATTTTATTTTTTTATTACTGACATTTTAGTTTTTATTAGAGATTTTTTTCCACTTATTTAGAATTATTACAATTTATGTTTTATTCTTTGTTATTATGTTGTATTGTGATGTGTGAGCTCCTGCGTCCAAATTATTTCCCTTGTGGATCAATAAAGTTTGTCTAAAGGCCGCCACACACTACAGGATTTATCGGTCTTAAACAATTTTTAAACGTGCGACAAAAAGCGCAAACACCACAGACACGAGGAGAATCTTATGAGACTTAAAATCTCTGATCTCCCAGAATGCAGTGGGATCTGTGTGTGACCACAGGATATAAAGCTGTGAGCTGATGGCCTCAGCTGTTTCCTGTCTACAGTAAAACCAGTCGCTCTGAGACTCTGAAGTGTTCAAAGATCAGACTCTGCACTTCCACTTTAGACACAAGTCAAACTGTGGGATTATTATGTGTGAAATGTGGAGCAAAACTTCAGATCCAGGATTTTTAAAGCAGAAAAGAGGAGATAAAGTCCACAGGAAGTAGAGTCACTGTGGCTGATCTGCAGCTTCACCTCGATCCGTGCGCTGTGTGGATGGAAACAGACACACGGGAGGAACTATCTCCACTTTTTACTTTTAAAACATGCCTCAAAATGGATTCACAGAGCGGGTTTGTGGACTGGAGTCATTATTTGTGGAGGACAATTTCTATGGATAATGTGGATGACACGCTGCACTTTAAATTGACCACTTTACCAGAGGTGAGGAATAAAGTCTTTATTTTCGCTATATCCCGAGTTTGTATGTTGCGTCTCTGTGTCCGTCACTCCTCTGCCCCTGACGCTCTGTTTTATTGGCTGTTACCGTGGTGAAGACAGAAAGTCGGGTCACACCTCCCTGAACTCGGGGAGAAGAAATCACAGTCAAAATTGGGCAAATTCTCCTGCAGTGTGCGGCGGCCTTAAATCTAAGTCTAAAACGAACATTTTAAGGTCACACAGCAACGGTGCAGATTAAAAAACAAAAACAAGGTTAGCCATGTCCATCTATAATTAGTATGAGCACAGTAGTCGGGCTGCTCGTTGGTAACATGTGACTCAAACAGTTTTGTATAATTCAGAACAAAATGGTTTTTAGGAGGAAAAAATTAAATCTGCACATTTTCTCTCTCTGTTCTCTGTTTTGTCTCTTTTCTTTCAGCTGTATTTGTTTTGACACAAACGGACATGTCTTTCTCTGACTGGTTAATCCTCCTGTCAGTCACAGAGAAACAGGAAACAGTTCCAGACGACAACATCTTTACACTGTCAAAGAGTTTGGTTTTGGCCGCAGGCAATGACAGCATTTTATCCACAAGAGTTAAAGGTCTGATCCAGAATCTTGTACCTCTACTTCTTGCCTGGGGTCACACTTCGCTTTGATTGGTTAAATCCACCTGCCACTCATATATACGCACCGTCCCTGATAAACAAATACATTAATAAATACTCAAAACAGTTGGAGTGAATTTTATTAAAGAGGGGTACATCCAACATCGACTTTTTTGCAGTTTTCTACTATAACCTTCCCCCATCAAAAGTGGGTTTAGATATCATCCACCTACAGTATGTCTGAGTAATCTAGTGATCTCTATTCGAATCCTCCTTACACTCAGTTCTGTCCAAGGCTCCGCCCACAAGTCTACATCACCCACGCTCCCACACGACAATTCTCCATAAGTATTAAAAAATGACACAAAACTGTGCACTACAACTTCACAAACCTGATGCGATGTGCAGTAGTCATTTTAAAACGATAAAAGGGAACATGGACATCTTAATATGCTGTAGTTTATAGCCCATAGAAGGTTTTAGATCTAGAACACGTTCGTATGTTTCTAGTTTGTCACTTCGGTGAGACGTGTGTTACTGATTGTGTGTGATCCCTGTCGCCATGAGCACAGGTGAGTGTTACCTGTGAAGTGCTCCAGTCCAGGCAGAGGAGGGCTGTGGTTTGGATGTGAGATGTTCAGGTGCTGTCGGGACAAACAGTCGCTCAACAAGTCTGACTCCAGCACAGAGGGCCCCTGAGGAGAGACCGACAAATGTTTATTTACTGCAATATTACATCAAAGGCCTCATTTTTACACCCAATAGTTTAGAAGTGTTTTTCACAACTTTCAGAGCCCAGAGAAGAGTTTTGCCACCACAGTAATGTGCACATATGCTGATAGTGTAGCAGCCCAATGTCCTGGTTTGTGAACAGTAAAGCACTTTATAATCAGACAGTACACAGCCGCCTCATTCTGAGATGCTTTTACAATATTTCTGCTCTGGAGCAAGACAAGGTAATAATAATGCATCAGTTTTATACAGCACTTTTCTCACTCAAAGAAGCTCTACAGTTCATCCATTCATGCCACACCTGGTGGGGGTAAGTTACTATGGTAGTTACAGCTGCCCTGGGGCAGGCTGATGGAAGCGTGGCTGCCAAACTGCACCAACAGCCCCTCCGACCACCACCAGCACTCACACACACCACTTTCATACTAAGCAATGTGGGTGAAGTGCTTTGCCTAAGCCTCACTGTGGCTCCTGATTTTCCTCGTGTCTCTCATCCAAGTACTGACCAGGCTCGGCCCTCCTGAGCTTCTGAGCTCTGATGAGATCAGGCTTGGACAAGATGGTATTTCCACATTTTTACAATGTTTTAACATAGTTTTACTTTATTACATTAAAAATGAGTTCAGCCCCTTTAACGGCATAAACATGAGCCCAACTATGACATCAGAATACAACATATTCACAAACTTGGGCCACAACAACAAAGAGTAGATTTGACATACTTATTAGATGAGATATGAGGGAGATTTGATGGGATGAAGAGGCAGGAGTAATGCAGAGGGTCCATCTGAGCAGGTGCAAATATAAAAACATGAAGCTATCCTGAGCTAAAAGACAATCAGCTGAAGGTGGTTGAGTTAGATCAGACTCTAGAGATAGATTTTGTGGATGCATGATAAGAATAATGTCTTACACTTAAAGGTCCATTGTGTAACTTTTCTGCTGGAGGGTCCATCAAACGCTTGAGATATTAATGCGTTGTCTGGAATGTTCCACAGTATAGCATTAAAACATTTCTATCTTCATGGAGACCAGACCACTCCACTCTGGGCAATGGTAAGTTGCCTTTAGCCACAGCTGTCCTGAGACAGACTGACAGAAGAGGGGCTGTCGACCTGCACCACTGACCCCCTCCAACCACCATCAGTCACACTTTCAGCACATTCATATGAGACCATGTAGATGACTCTGAATGCAAAAAGCCAACTGCCACCTTGAACCAATCAGGGTGAAACATGACCAAAGTGATATCCAAACATTACCCGTGTAAGATATGTTGATTTAGGCCATTGTTTGACAGAAGAAACTTAACTTAACCCACATCTTTAGAGTATATTTCTGCTGCTGTGTGTGTTTTTTGCATAACCGTGGCCTCATTTACCCCAGGACTCCCTTCTGACGCAGCTCTGGTTCAACTGGAAACATATCTTTCATTGGGGATTTTCTGCCACTTCATTTTTCATTAGGTCCATTTCTGTCCAAGCACAACTGGTTTAGTTCACTCTCGCAATCCTCGCCTTGAGCCTCAAATTCTCTGATCTGATTTATCCAACATTGTTTCACCAAAATCGGATATGACAATATGAGTCATTGTCCAACCTAAACACAGCACGAAGCCAATTATTTATTCAAAGCAAATTTTATTAAAAAATCCCACCATGTTATGACATTGTTCTCTCATCAAAGACATGCCTGAAGAGGCTTTAAAGGGCGTCCAGGCACGGCTCACTCATTTAGCGATCTTTGCCAGGGCCTATTCAAACCTTTTATGGTTAGATGTAGAGGTGTGAGTCTGACAATACGATACATATCATGATACGCATGTCACGATTCAATATATCCCGATATATCCCAATACTAAAACAATGGATGAGATATCGCAATTTATCGATCATAACTTCTCATAATATTGTTAACTACACCTTCACGAGAACCAAATACACACCAATTTTGACAGCAGTGAATGCGACTAATTATTTAAAAAATCAATTCAGATGCACTCTGAATCAATTCGAGAATTGTGCAATGAAGAATCACGATATATGACTGAATCAATTTTTTCTAACACCCCTAGTTAGCTGTAAGATTCTATACAAGGCTCCACCCACATCCCCCACGCTCCTGCACAACGATCCTCCGTAAAAATACAAAAACACGATGCAAAATTCTACACAGCAACTTCACAAACCTGATGCGATGGAGTAGTAGTTTCATTAGCAGGATGCACGCTGATTGTGCTGTGATAGTGCTCTGAAGGGGAAGTGACTTAGCATAGAGAGCAAAGGGACGGTGGTCTCAGAACGTCAAGTCAGAACGGGAAACTTACAGAACATTAGTGGGTTGTTGAGGGATGAATGCAGCATTTTTGAAACAATAAAAGGAAACTTGATGATCAAAATCTGTTATGTGGCAACCCCATAGAAGTAAAATATCCCCTCTTTACATTTAAATTCTTTTATTATTTTTTTATTTTTTTATTTTACATTTTAGAATTGTTGCATTTGCCCCACCTAGTGCCTCCACTCAATCTAATTTCTCTCCAGCTCTAGGTCAGGAATCAGAAACACTCGGCGGTTTGTAAGAACCCCGGAAGTTGTAGTCGGCTCCGGCCAATCAGCTGTGAGCTGTGAAGCCCTGAGGTCAAACTCCAGCAACTCTGGGGCCTTTTGTGTCCAACAGGAAACAAAGCGGCACAGTGGCTGAGTGGCAACACGCTGCCCCCGCGACCCAGCTGGATTAAGCAGGAGAAGATGGATGGATGGAGGAAACAAAGCGTCCAGGTGAATGGGGACGAAGACATTTTGTGTCGGCAACGAATCCCGACATCGAGGATTTAAAGCCGGAACAAAGAGAATGTTTGGTGAATTTTGTCAAGGGCAAAGACGTTATTGCTCTTCTTCCTACAGGATTTGCTGTTGTGTCGAGATTACTTGGACACCACTGAGTGTCCCGGAGCATCACAGACATCACCACCAAACAGCAGCGATTGGTTAAATCTAAAAAGTACCCATCTACCGTCGAGCGAACAAATCCTAATGCTGCGAGGTCAGACGCTTTCCACCAAGTGGAACTGGCTCATGAATCAGGCTATGCATCTGCACCTATAGCTCAATTTTTTTTTTTTTTCGCTTTTGAACAACCTGTCAGGAGCAGAGTACCAGGTGTGCTTTTGGTTTGAAGCACCTATGGAATCCACCGTGAGCCTTCACCACAGCAGCAGAACCATCACCCTCTCCTCCTCACCACCACCACCACCAGTGTCTCTGTACCTAAAATGTGCTCAGTGGGTTATTTCTTCAGCTTGACTCTCCTGACAACAGTCCTGATCAGTACCTGCAGATCACTGAAATATGGGACACACACCGAAGACAAAATTCCCAACAGTGACAATACCGTTCATACTCACGGCCTGGGCTTCAGTATCCACACAGCAACGTTACACAACTATTCACTGCTCCTCATTCAGTTGTTGAAATTATTTTAGCATTTTAAGATGTTTTATTTGGCCTTCGCATTCCTCGAGTTATAAAGTAGCGGCCCAATAAAAATAAACACTCCTTCAAAAGCCAAGTCATAAAAGCCATTGTTTATTCCCCTCATTCAGTTTACGGTAAGTTTCTGCTGTAGCCGCAGTCGCCCTGGGGCAGAGTGGTGAAGGCGAGGCTCGCTGACACATCGCACACTCCAGAGAGCTTCACTTGGTCTTCCAGGAAAAATCACATTCATACGTATGAGCACCGGGTGAACGAAGTGTCTTGCCCAAGGACACGGGGCAGTATCCAGTCGGGGTGTAACGATATCCAAATCTCTCATATTTTCACCCAATCTAATTAACTTTATCTCTACAGCACATTTTATAAACAGTTTCCAAAGTGTTGCACAAATATGGCGCGAGAACAACAACGATAAAATAAAATAAACGCTCAGATTGGATCATACTCGTCTCAAAACAATAAAATAAAGTAAGAGCAGAAACAATACGATTCAGTCATACTAGTCCTAAAACAACAAAACCATTAAACTGAGATAAGAACAAAAACACAGAATAGCAATAAATAAAAGCAATAAAATAAGTAAAACAGAAATAAAAGACACAGAGGAGTTGTGTTCAAAGCTAGTGAATAAAAGTGGGCGTTAAGACGAGACTTAAAACGCTCAAAACGACACACTTTGCCTTCAGAAAAAAATAGAAAATGTGGCTTATCAACACCTACAGCCGCCAACACGTCGCCTTATTCTTTCTTAATTGTATAGGAAGTGTTTGTATGTGTATCTTGTATTATATTGTGTGGGTGTTGTGTGCTCTGTGATCCCTTTACAGTTTATGTTCAGTTCAGTTCATTTTTATTCCAGACTCATGGTCCATTTTTAAAACAAACAAAGACACTGACAATACAAAACAAACATTTATATTTTCAAAAGAGCCACACCAGTGTCTCCACATGTTGGACTGATGTCATATAGCACATGTGTCAAACATGCGGCCCGGGGGCCAGATCCGGCCCTCCAAGACCTTTAATCTGGCCCTCGGCTGATTTTTCTATTAAAATACTTAAAATTTTCAGATTTTTCTGTTAATTTTCTGCACCGTTTAGCATAGCAGCGTCTCCGGCGTTTCTGTACGTTGCGACTCCCACCAGAGCAGCACAAATGAAGACTTTCCTCTTTCCAAACGCTCTTAAAGGACGATCGTTTTGACTGTCGACCGTGACCCTCATCAGCAAAATGTCAAAAAATGAGAAAAGCAGATGCTGAGTTCAGGATTTCCCAAGAAAAATAGTCTAATTCTTATTTGTTGACAGAGGTGAATGGGAAATCTGTGCTCAGTGTGTTTGGAACAAGTGGCGTTGCTCGAGGAATATAATCTTAAACACCACTACGAGACACGGAGACAAATACAATAACTTGAAGAGAGAACTGAGTTTTCTGATCCGGCCCTTTTGGGATCAAAGTAGGCTGCATACGGCCCCCGGACCAAAATGAGTTTGACACCCCTGTCGTATAGTCTCATATTTGTGAGTGACATCGTGATTTCATTGTCCGATTTGTTCAGCCTGCAGATAAAACTGTACATTAAAGTTCTTAGCAGAGCTTGCAGCATGTTCACTCCTGCACTAACAAACATCTCAGCTGCACTTGTCCATCGTGGCCTCCTCAAAACCTGATGTAGATGTTATTTGTTATTTTAGTGCCCTGTCAAATATCTAACCATGTTTTTGTTTTCTTTTTCGTTCCTTCCTTATTCTGTCTTTTTTAACCACGTGTAATCATGTGTTTTATGAAACTGCATTGTCCCCTTTCAAATAAACTAAACTCAAACTCTGTGGCGGCTGTTGGGACATTCACCATATTATACATATATTCATTGCAATATTCTGTGGAGGCAAAAACAAAACTGTGAATCTGCTCCTTTTTCCTCTAAAAATGCTTCACAGACTTAATCCAAAGAATGAAGATTTCAAAGTGCTTAGAACAGTTATTTCTTCATGTCGTCTGCACTGAAACGGAGCAAAGGATCATGGTCTATGTACAGGGTATCCCCACCTTTTTAGGACCACTTAAATGAAAATTAAGACCAACATCGCACCCATTCTGCAGGCAAAAACCCCAGATCCAATTCCAAAATTGACCATTACTCACTGCCTTAAATAACAAAAATACTTATTATTATAAAATCTCATTCAGAACTCATTTATAGTCGTGTTGCTTGTAAAATGGACACAAAATAATTTATAACATTCTAACAAGACAAACTGAGGTTTCACATTGTCTTGTTTTGTCTCACATTTCACTGCAGCCCGGTGGAGTTTACAGAAATAGATACATACAGACTTGGACATGAAATTTGAAATCTTTTTAAGACTTTTAAGACCCTGTGGCTGCCCTGATAAAACTGTGAATCTGCTCTTTTTTCCTCTAAAAATGCTTCACACTTAATCCAAAGAATGAAGACGTCAAAGTGCTTAGAACAGTTATTTCTTCATGTCGTCTGCACTGAAACGGAGCAAAGGATCATGGTCTATGTAGTTCCCTCTGTTTTTCTGCATCATAACTATTCATTTAAGCAAAGAGTCTCCACGATATTGTTGTGAGACCTTTGACGATACGATATCCCCGTATGTCCGTTATCGTTACGTCTCCAGTGTCCAGTGATCAGATCTGAGATTAGATGTTGGAGTGAGTCAGCGGCAAACCCTCTCCAAAAGAGCGATGACTAATCTGCGAAAGCCTTTTATTTACTGACGCACATTCAAAACAATAGTGGCTTTATAATGGCTTGTTTAACATTTCAGAAGAGACGTGTTTAGCCTCTCGGGGGTTAGCGCTGAGCCGAGGGCGTGTAAGTGTGTTAGCACAACATACGAGCACATGTGTTCCCGCTTACAGAGACAGTGTCACTTATGGAGCATAGAAAACAAATCGGCTCCAGACACAAAGAACAATGGACTTTCTATTCTCCGTCCAGGCCAGGAGAAATGTTTTGTTTAGTGCGTTATCCGTCTGAATTATAAACACGTTTGCTCATGCTAAACAAGGACACAGGCCGGTGGTGATGCTACCGAGAGACGCTAAACGATCTTCACTGACGCAACGTTCAGGTGAGCAAATGTCGGGACGGATGGTATAAATAAAATAGGGAAAAGGGCATGAAACACTGTTCTCGTCATGACCTGAGGGGCTTCTGACGCTGCTTTTTTTTTTTTGCTTTGTGGTCATTCACAAACAGGGATTTTGTATTTTGGCAAAACAAATGATTTATGCTCCTTTACTGTTGCCAGGGAACAGATTAGTCAAAAAATTGGGATAGTCCTGGTTTAGTTCTGGTTTAGACCTGATGTAGTCCTGGTTTCATCTTAGTTTAGTCCTGGTTTAGATCAGATTGGGCATAAATAGGGACATTGAGACTTTATTTGTATCAAACTGGGACAAATCAGTGGTTTTGGATAAATCTGCTGGGACAGGGGGACACAGGACTCAGGACTGGGACTGTCCCATGAAAACAGAGACAGGCAAAGTTCACTAATACAGAGCTTTTGTTCAAGATGGTTTGTGATATAATGACCTGATAAAAGTCTTCTTTTACATATAGGAGGTGAGTAATTGATGAGAGTCCATATTAGGCTCCACAGACCTTTTTCACAAGGGCCGCAACATAAACGTCACTTCTGGCCAATACTTTTCTACGGCAAAATCCCTGCGGAAAAGTGTCGTGTATTTTTGGGCAGCTTCATAAATCTGCCCCAACACCAAATCTTCATCCAACGAGGTCGACAAAGAACGGATTCTGTCCATGAAGAATTTATCCACAACGATCGAGGGAAGAAAGACGAAAACTTAAAGGAAACAACGACGAGCATCAGTGAAACGACTGAGCAGCACTAACGTCACGGTCCTGAAGAAAACAGAAGGAATAAGTAATTCATTAATATGTAACTTGTTCACTCAGACTGATTCTACAATTAAAATTAAAAGTACAATTTTGTGATGTAGATATTAGCATAAACTGAGAGACTTGTGCAGTTCAAATGCTGTAAATGTTTACATGTCGACCATTTAAACTGCACCAGTTCTAATTGTAGATTTAGTCTGAGTGAACAAGGATGTATTCACGACCACAGCGTTAGCTGGATGTAGATTTGGTGTTGGGGCAGATTTGTGAAGCTGGTCAAAAATAGGCCACACTTTTCCACAGGTATTTTGCCGTAGAAAAGCACTGCCTATAGCACAGGTGTCAAACATGCGGCCCGGGGGCCAGATCCGGCCCTCCAAGACCTTTAATCTGGCCCTCGGCTGATTTTTCTATTAAAATACTTAAAATGTTCAGATTTTTCTGTTAATTTTCTGCACCGTTTAGCATAGCAGCGTCTCCGGCGTTTCTGTACGTTGCGACTCCCACCAGAGCAGCACAAATGAAGACTTTCCTCTTTCCAAACGCTCTTAAAGGACGATCGTTTTGACTGTCGACCGTGACCCTCATCAGCAAAATGTCAAAACATGAGAAAAGCAGATGCTGAGTTCAGGATTTCCCAAGAAAAATAGTCTAATTCTTATTTGTTGACAGAGGTGAATGGGAAATCTGTGCTCAGTGTGTTTGGAACAAGTGGCGTTGCTCGAGGAATATAATCTTAAACACCACTACGAGACACGGAGAAAAATACAATAACTTGAAGAGAGAACTGAGTTTTCTGATCCGGCCCTTTTGGGATCAAAGTAGGCTGCATACGGCCCCCGGACCAAAGTGAGTTTGACACCCCTGGCCTATAGGATCTCCAGTTTGAGTTAAGTTGGATGTGGTGATGTGATGTGGCATAGGCTTGTTATTTGTTTATTTTATTCGGTGAGATGATTCTATGCTTTGCTGTTATTCATTATGATATTGATGCATTCATTTGTGATTCACATGATATTTTCAAATGCAAAGGATACACAGTATTTCCCTGCAGGCACAAAACAGCGTCATACAGAAGCTCTCAACAAATGCAAACGCCACAACAAATACAAACATCACAAAAAAAAACAAAAAGCCACAATGGAAGTGGCCATGAGACTCTTTTTTCTGACCCAGGAGGCTCACAACAAATACAAACACCACAACTCAACAAAAAGCAACGACAGAAGAGGCCGATGGACCAAGTGAGGAGGATCAAGCGGGAAATGAATGGGAAAAGTTGAAGAAGAAGAATATGAAAAGTAATGAAGTTGGAAACGTAAGTAAAAGTCATTTATTGTTTTGTGGCCAGGATCGATGTCACTGTCTGACCATCGGAAACAATTTCCCGCTTGATCCTCCTCGTTTGGTCCGTTGCAAAATAAGAGTCCTGCGGCCACTTCTGTTGTGGCTTTTTTTGGTGTCTTGTGGATTTTTGTTGTGTTGTGGCGTTTGTATTTGTTGTGAGCCCCTCTGGGACTTTTGGCGGCACAGTGAGTTTGCATGTTCTTCCTGTGTCTGGGTGGGTTTCCTCAGGGCTCTCTGGTCCCCCTCATTAATCCAAAACATGCACAGTATAACATTTTCCAGCTAACGTCGCCCTGACCAAGACTAACTGTGAGATCTGGAGACGGGTCCCTGCTCCTGTCGGCTTTAAACCAGCAGCGATGAAGGATGCAGAGGACAACTTTTCCTGTGGAGCCAATAAAGTTTAACTTAACCATAATCCATAGCCATAATAATCCATTTGGTAAGAACGTGTGTCGACTTTCTCCTGTCCCACAGGTGCAGGCCTCAGGACGTTTGGATCGGCCTCTGTCTGGGTTCATGACTGTCCTTGTTTATTTAGTTTTTACTTATTTATTTCAGGTTTTTTGTGTTCATTTGTATTGGTTTTCACTTTTAATCCAATAATAATAATACAACAATTAATCAGATAGCTAATAGTCTAATCTGAGTGTGTGTTTACCTTTCTATCCCGTGGGTGCAGTCTTCAAGCTGTTTGGCTCTGCCTTCCTCTTGTTTATAACTGTCCCTGTTTGATTCAGTTTCTACTTAAATCCATTAACAATCATAATCATTTATAAGCAATAAGTCCTAATAATGAGTTGAATGGGAGTGTGTGTTTACCTTCCTGTCCCGTGAGTGCAGTCCTCGTGCAGAGTGGGCCTTCACGTGCTTCCTCAGAGAGCTCGGGTCGGTGTAGCGTTTGGAGCAGCCGGGGCTCTGACAGGCGTACGGCTTCTGGACAGAAATAAAAACAAAAAAATAACCAATAAAACTCAGGTGAGAAACACGTGACAGCCGGAGTTTGGATGTGTAGTGTTTGTAGTGTTACACAGCGGTCGGTCTGTCGATACTTTGCAGTGACGTGACGCCGAGAGTGCAGGTCTAAGGGTGAAATGTTCAGCGGTTTCCATGGAGACGCAATGAACACATTAGCAAGCACAGCCGAAAAAGATGGAAGAAAAAACTTAATTTGAACAACACATGTTCAGGAGCCTGTGATCGATCACAGTGTCCGTGGTCCTGTCGAGGTAAGAGTGACGAACTGAAAAACTGTTGCCTGGTGCTGGTTAGTTTGTGACTGTAATGTTATTCGAGAGTCGGGTGAGCAGACGTCACTAATGACCCGGGACAGCCCCGGTTTGGAGCCCTGTGACCCCTGACCCAGCAGATTTATATAAAACCAGTGATTTGTCCCAGTTTTATATAAGAAATGTCCCAGGTGTCCCTATTTTTGACCACTCTGATCCCTGCCAACACTAAAGAGACGCAGAAACGGTCTTTTTTTTTGGTAAAACACAGAAAAGCTGCTTAAAAATGACCAAAACACAAAGAAAATGTGACTATACTGACTCATGTTAGTCAGGAATAAGTCATGAATGGGCCAAGCGCATTACAATTCTCCTTAATTATGCACTCGTTTCACAATTTTATTATTACCAAACACTAGGGGTGTAACAATATCCAAGTCTCACGATGTGATATAACCCCACAGTACAATATCTATTGCGATATCGTGGGAAAGTTCACGATATGGTGGGAGGCTCACGATATTACGATATTCTACAAAATAACAAGAGTGACTCTAAAATGCTTTGACCAGTCGTTTGGTACATTTATTGTCATTAGGGATGGAACGAAATCCAAATCTCTCTGTACGATATTTTCACCATAAACATCTCACTGGACCAGATTTATTACAATATAAAACTGTGAATCTGCTCCTTTTTCCTCTAAAAATGCTTCACAGACTTAATCCAAAGAATGAAGATGTCAAAGTGCTTAGAACAGTTATTTCTTCATGTCGTCTGCACTGAAACGGCGCAAAGGATCATGGTCTATGTAGTTCCCTCTGTTTTTTAGCTATTTCTGCATCAGAACTCGAACAGGATTCGATATATTGTGATGGTCCACGATATTACTGAGACCTTTAATGATACAAAATCACCATATTTCAGTTATCGCCTGGTCACCCGAGCACAGAGGGATTTGTTTAACTGCACAAATCTGTTCACCTGTTGCAGTCCCAGTTAAATCAGTTCTTTATGGCCAGATCGTGTTGCTCAGATTAAAGTCTAACTACGCTTCAGACAGACAGTGCCTCCAGTTAGCATCACACCCCCGAGGAAAGAAGAAAGTCGTTGTTCTTCTTAACCAAAAGAACAACATTTACATGGAAATAAGCAGGCCATATTATGAAATATTATGAAAAAACATGCTTTTTTGTAATCAAGAAAGTTTAAATGAACCATTTTGACAGGACAAATGAAAAGCTCACCTCTCATCTGCCGCTATGGGGAAAAAAGAGACCGAGTTGAAGTTTCCGGAACCTGCTACGGGTCACAAATCCGACAGATTTCGAATGAACATTTCATAATGAAGAATATTGTAATAGGACATGTGCTTTCACTTCACCTACAGCCCAGTCAGGTCGAGTGGGGTCAGCACAACATGTGAGTGCGGACGTTTCAAAACGGACGCCTCCGGAAAACTGCGTCTTTATCCCAAAACTGTCACTCCATTCATAACGTCTTACGCCATCTCCGCTAACGACCTCCCTCCACAACAGTCGGATCTGATTTAACCCGCGTCCTGTGGTGATTATGTCAGATGAAGTCATGTTTTTTTTACTTTCATGACGCTCTTTCAATTACGCCGCTGGAGCCAAACAACCGATAATTACTGAACCTTGGCCTTTCCAACAAACTCCATTCGTTTGAACCGGAGGAGGTACGTCAACATTTATTATCAACAGGGAAAAGTGCTGTTGCTTCACGACGTGGGCTGGGCACGTTCGAGTTTATAGCGTCATAAAATTAACAAAACATCTGGAATTACATTTCTAAATACACTTGAAATTAGGGATGGTATCGGATATCGGCTGGAAACCCTGATAGTGCTGTTCACTCACACCACAGTAACATACACACACTAGATTAAGTAAATAATATTCCACAAACATTTAATACACAAGGCTTAAGTTTTATTAACACATATTTAGTCATTATTACTCTTAAAACATGAGTAAACTGGGGAAAAAACAGTTAAAATGACTTAAATGAAGAACCTTTGACTTTATTTGAGCAAATTCAATGATCTGCCAGTGGAATAAGTGTTTTTTTTTTTTATTTATTCAAGCAACATTTGATTTTATTTCTTATTTTAAGTGCAAAAAGTTGTTGTTTTTCTTATTTTAAGTGTAGCCAGATGTATTTTCACATTTTAAGTACAAAAATCTGATTGCACTGGCGGATAATTTTACTTCAAGTGAAATTTACTCACATCATGATAAAACTTTCTTAATCCAAGTCATTTCAGATGGACTAGATTTTGTTTTTTGCAGTGTAATGTTACGTCAAATATTTCTAACAGTTTTTGTTTTGTTTGTTTGTTGTTGTTTTTTTGCATTTCGGTTGTTCTGTCAATTTTCGTACTGTAATCTAATGCTCTATTACTAGTGGTACAAGTTTAAACCATTAAATAATCACTACTAAGTTTTTTCTAGTAATGTTACGGCAAATTTAGGCCAAAAAGGAAACACAAAACCAAAGAAACTGCTGTGGACTTTCAGGAAAAGTTCACAGCCCAAACTGAGCCTAACCCTGTACTAAGGCCAAACTGAGCCTAACCCTGTACTAAGACCAAACTGAGCCTAACCCTGTACTAAGACCAAACTGAGCCTAACCCTGTACTAAGACCAAACTGAGCCTAACCCTGTACTAAGACCAAACTGAGCCTAACCCTGTACTAAGGCCAAACTGAGCCTAACCCTGTACTAAGACCAAACTGAGCCTAACTCTGCACTGTGCTCACAGTTTGTGTAAATTCCCTCTAGGGGGCGATGTGTCACCCTACAACAAAAGACCAACTGCAACGCTAAATCTTTTATCCCTTCTGCTTTTAAATGGAAAGTAGTTTTGCTTGTTTCCCCTGATGTACTGAGGTTTAAATGTTTGGTGTGTTTTTATATTTATACTGTTTGTGGACTGTGCACGACCAGAAACGTACAAACCGAATCGCCCTTTGGGATTAATAAAGTTGTTGACTGACACAAATCTGACTATCACAATTGGCTCTGTTCACGTTTAGGTCACAAACCTGCGATGAAACTTCCCGACAGTCGTTCCCGACACTGAGCTCACTGAGCGACTGTGATCAAACCCACTGAAGGAAATGTGATGGTTGTTGTGCGTCAGTGGGGAAATGATGAAAACTGAGTTACGGTTGGAATTGGAACATAACGGAGTATAGCTACAGTGACATGGAGATGAAGAAAACTGGGACATTTCCTCATTTTTCCTACATTTTGCCCACATTAGACTTAGTGCCGAGAACAGAACCTGCCGGAAGTCATCGTCGCATGTTTCCAAATGTCTTCCTGGTTTGCGACGTGAGCGTGAGTAGAACCTGTTCCTTTATTTTACCAGGTTTAAGCACCAGATGAAAAAGAACTGAAAATGTGATGTTTTTAACACTGAAATCAACAAAAACTCTTTTTTTTATTATTATAACAAAAGATAAAGATACTTGTTTACTACTTTCTACATTTTCTCTACATGCAGAAGACGATATATGATGCAACATGTGTGGAATTATGTAGTAAAGAAAATAAGTTATACTAATATATTTTGACATAATATCTGGCTTCAGTCATGTCTTCTGTATGTAGAGAAAATGGAGAACGTAGTAGAGAAAACAGAAAAAGAAAACACTGAATTAGAGGGAGTGTCCAAACGTTTGACTGGTGTAATTTGATGTAATAAGACTATTTATGTTGAAAAAAGATTTACTTTTATTTATACTAAGTTATATAACACATATGGATCCGTTTTGTCTTTTTTTATTTTTATTTAAAGCAGAGGTGTCAAACTCATTTTGGTCCGGGGGCCGTATACAACCTACTTTGATCCCAAAGGGGCCGGATTGGAAAACTCCATTCTCTGTTCAAGTTATTGTATTTTTCGCCATGTTGTGTCTCATAGTGGCGTTTATATTCCTCCTTTATATTTATATTCCTTGAGCACCGCCACTTGTTGCAAACATACCAAGCACAGGTTTCCCATTCACCTCCGAGAAAAAGAAGAATTAGTAAATTTTTCTTGGAAAATCCTCCACTCAGCTCCACTTTTCTTATTTTTGACACTGATGAGGGCGTCATGGTCACAGTCAAAACGATGGTCCTTTAAGAGCGTTTGAAAGAGGCAGGTCTTCATTTGTGCTGCTCTGGTGGGAGGCGCCACACACAGAAGCACTGGAGATGCTGCTATGCTAAGCGGTGTAGAAAATTACCAGAAAAATCTGAAAATTTTACATATTTTAAGAGAAAATCAGCCGAGGGCCAGATTAAAGGTCTTGGAGGGCCGGATCTGGCCCCCGGGCCGCATGTTTGACACCTGTGATTTAAAGGAAATAATTGCTGTTTCGGGGACGAGCTTTATTTGAGTTTTGATTAGAATCACGATTTCTTTCACATCATATTTTTGTTTAGATTTCATAATTTTTACAGTCAGCGTTCAGCATTAATTGTGCAGTATCCTCATTTTATTTATTCATTTCGTGAAGTCATTTGTTGTCTTTTTTCCTGTTCTTTTATGTTATTTATCCAAGCGTATATTAGTCATAAAAGGCCTGAATCCAAGCTCGATCTCTCTGTGTTCTGTATTCTGTAATCAAATTCATATCAGTCTCCTTCTGTCTCGAGCCAAAAACCAGACCGTCCAATCAGATTAGACTTTTGTCCGTGACACATGTGAAACGAGCTCATTCTGAATCCAGCCGACTTCATCTCACCTCACGGTTACAGTTCAGCCGAGGTCAGCGTAAGTCCACCTTCTGCTGTCTGCGTCCAAGTATAAAGCGTTTTACTCTCCCGTAGTCAGCAAGTGCACCGTTAGCATTCTAGTTGTTGTTAGCTTGATCTTGACGGCAGTGGTGGTGTTTGAGATCTGTGAAAAGTGTTTCTAAACTCATGTCTGTGAATAATGAGGATGTTCTGACTGCAGAAGGAAGTGAAGAAGAACTTTGGACAACTGGAGGATACTTTTGGTTTACTACTACTACTACTACTATTACTGCTACTACTGCTACTACTACTGCTACTACTACTACTACTACTACTGCTACTACTACTACTGCTACTGCTACTGCTGCTACTGCTACTACTGCTACTACTACTACTACTACTACTACTACTGCTGCTACTACTACTGCTACTACTACTACTACTACTACTACTACTACTACTACTACTACTACTGCTGCTACTACTACTACTACTACTACTACTACTGCTGCTACTACTGCTACTACTACTACTACTACTACTACTACTATTGTTGCTATTATTATTATTATTACTACTATTATTATTATTATTATTACTATTATACATGCTTATTGTTATTATTATTATTATTATTATTATTACTACTGCTGCTATTATTATTATTATTATTATTATTATTATTACTGCTGTTATTATTATTATTATTATTATTATTATTATTATTACTACTGCTATTACTATTGTTGTTATTATTGTTACTATTATTATTATTATTATTATTACTGCTGTTGTTGTTATTATTATTATTATTATTATTATTATTATTATTATTATTATTATTATTATTATTATTACTATTATTACTACTATTATTATTATTACTATTACTATTATTACTACTTATTTGACTACTACTATTACTACTATTACTACTACGACTACTAGCTAGCCCAGAGTCAGAAGGAATATCGGGAGTGCAGTTTAATGTGTTTCTCCGAGACATGGCTGCATGAAGATGTGCCTGATGACTACGTTTCTATCGCGGGCTTCTCCACGGTACGGGCCGACAGAGAGCGCGCCAGCTGCGGGAAGAGCAGGGGCGGCGGGCTATCGGTGCTCGTGAACCACCGCTGGTGCCATCCATCGCACATCACCGTCAAGGAACGGATCTGCAGCCATGATGTGGAACTATGTACTGTCGGACTACGGCCTTATTATCTACCGAGGGAGTTCTCGCATGTTGTGTTTGTTGCTGTCTACGTGCCTCCGTCAGCCAACGCCCACAGCGCCTGTGACTCTATCCACGCTGCGGATTCAAAACGCTCACCCTACAGCCTTCATCGCCATCTCCGGGGACTTCAATCATGTCAGTTTGGCCAAAACTCTCCCCACTTTCTCCCAGTTTTTGAACTGCCCCACCAGGGAGGGAAAAACACTAGTCCATCTCTATGCTAATGTTCGTGGCGCATACCTGGCGGCCCCCCTGCCCCCACTTGGCCGTTCAGACCACATCCTGGTGCTCCTCAAGACATCTTACACACCTCTGGTGAAGCGCCTTCCCCCCTCCCCCCGGTCTGTGAGGAGGTGGACAGATGAGTCTCTGGAGGTGTTACAGAGCTGCTTTGGGGTGACAGACTGGGCTGCACTCACTGAGCCCCATGGAGAAGACCTCGACGGGCTGACTGACTGCATCACCAGCTACATAAACTTCTGTGTGGACTCAGTTGTCCCAACAAAGACTGTGAGCTGTTATCCAAACAACAAGCCATGGATAACCAAGGACATTAAAGCCACACTCATTGGGAAGAGGAAGGCCTGCAGCTCGGGAAACAAGGAGGAGGCCCGGGCTGCTCAGAAGAAACTGAAGGTGCAGCTGAGCCAGGCCAGACAGAGACATGGGAGGAAGCTGGAGTGGAAACTTCAGCAGAACAACATGAGGGAAGTGTGGAGCGGCATGAGGACCATCACGGGACACAAGCCGACCCGAGGGGGAAGCGTTGAGGGAGACATGAACACAGCTAATGAGTTCAACATCTTCTTCAATCGCTTTGACACTGCAGGAACTGTCCAGTTCCACCCAGCAGCAGTCAGCACCCTACCCCTCCCTCCCCCGTCTCCTGTGGAAGACCCAGCTCACACCTCAGACAACACCACCCCTCCCCCTCCTGACACCTCCACACTGACTGTCACTGAGGAGCAGGTGAGGTGTCAACTGCTGAGACTGAAGGTCGGGAAAGCACCAGGACCTGATGGAGTGAGCCCCAGAGTCCTGAAGGGCTGTGCTCCCCAGCTCAGTGGTGTCCTGCACCAGATCTTCAGCCTGAGCCTGAGTCTTCAGAGAGTCCTCCTGCTGTGGAAGACATCGTGCCTCGTCCCTGTCCCGAAGACGCCACGCTCCAGCGACCCTAAGGACTACAGGCCCGTGGCACTGACCTCCCACATCATGAAGACTCTGGAGCGACTCGTCCTGGAGCAGCTGAGGCCTATGGTCCAACATCTGCAAGACCCTCTCCAGTTTGCCTACCAGCCCCACCTTGGAGTAGATGACGCCATCCTGACCCTACTCCACAGAGTCTACTCCCACCTGGACAAGCCGGCCGCCACTGTGAGGATCATGTTTTTTGACTTCTCCAGTGCGTTCAACACCATCAGGCCGGCTCTGCTGGCTGAGAAGCTGGCAGTGATGCAGGTGGACGCCTCCTTGGTGTCCTGGATTGTGGATTACCTCACTGGAAGACCACAGTATGTGCGTTTGCAGAGCTGTGTGTCGGACAGAGTGGTCAGCAACACCGGGGTCCACAGGGGACAGTCCTGTCTCCCTTCCTCTTCACCCTCTACACCACAGACTTCAACTACTGCAGCGAGTCTTGCCACCTTCAGAAGTTTTCTGACGACTCTGCAGTGGTGGGATGCATCAGCGGTGGTGACGAGGAGGAGTACAGGACTGTAGTGGACAACTTTGTCACTTGGAGTGAGGAGAACCACCTCCAGCTCAATGTGATGAAGACAAAGGAACTGGTGGTGGACCTTAGGAGGACCAAAGCTGCTGTGACCCCCATCTCCATCCGGGGGTCAGTGTGGACGTGGTGGAGGAGTACAAGTACCTGGGGGTGTACTTGGACAATAAACTGGACTGGAGCAGGAACGTGGACGCGGTTTACAAGAAGGGCCAGAGCCGCCTCTATTTCCTGAGGAGGCTGAGGTCCTTTGACATCTGCAGGACAATGCTCAGGATGTTCTACGAGTCTATGGTGGCCAGTGCCATCATGTACGCTGTAGTCTGCTGGGGCAGCAGTCTGCGCCTGAGGGACACTAATAGACTCGAGAAGATCATTAGGAAGGCTGGACATGTTGTGGGGGAGGAGCTGGACTCTCTGGCGGTGGTGTTGGACAGGAGAATGCTGGACAAAATCTGGACTATCCTGGACTCTCCCTCCCACCCCCTCCACAAGGTGCTGGCCAATCAGAGGAGCTCTTTCAGCCATAGACTGCGGCTGCCGCTGCTCCACTGAGAGACACAGGAAATCTTTCCTGCCTGTCGCCATCAAACTGTTGAACGCTGCACTGTGACTCACAAACTACTCAATCCTTTCATCCTATTCCCGGCTCACACATGTATATAGTCATAAAGATGTCAATGATGTAAATAATTTCCCAGAGAGAGCTATTTTATCTTTTATTTTATTGTATTTAGCTTATTTTGTAACTTGTTTGATGTACATGCTCTTGGTCGGTTGCATCTGTAACAAAGAAAATTTCCCCTCGGGGATGAATAAAAGTAATTCTGATTCTGATTCTGATTCTGATTCTGACTACTACTACTCTAACTACTACTATTACTCTGACTACTACTATTACTACTCCCACTACTACTACTTTTCTTGCTACTGCGCTCCAGCTCTTAACTTTATCACTTATCGTCCCCCATAGTTTTGAACAATGCATTTGAAGACCCCCTGGACACCACTGTTTAGTGGAACCAGGCTGCCAAGAACAACTATTTCTTATGAAACCATTTGCAAATGTATTCCCCGTTGAAACGATGACCTGATTAAAAAACATGAAATTTAAATGAAGACAGATTGTGTGGTGTCAGTTACACGTCTGAGCCGCCAGAGTCTAAAAATACTACAGTCAAGCTCGATGCACAAACGTCCATGTGAAATTATCATAAATATTTTGGCCCAAACTGAGGCAGGATTTGTCATTTGAGACGTGATCTGTTTAACCAGGCTCTGGATACCTCATACAGTGTGGCTAGTTGTTTGTTGTCTCAGATAACATGGGCGTAAAAGGCATTCAAAACCCCCATTAGAGCGAGCGCTGTCTATTCTTGCCGACGGGCTCAGTCAGGTTCCATTTGTGACCAGTTCAAACCACAAAGTTTCCGACAACATACAAAAAATATTAAAATATGGTCAATGGTCACATTTTCATGCGGAGATTTTCAACTCAAAGTACTTTACAAGGAGCCACTCACATTCACACACACACATTCATACTCCAGTGTAGGCGGACATTGTGTGATTCTCTCTCTGATTGGTTAATCCACCTGTCAATCATGTCCTGTGAAGTCGGGGAGACAGGATACAGCTCATTCACTCGTCTTTGTACAGTTTTCTAAAGCTTGTTTCTGGTTGGACAGGTAAACTAGAACTATTTTCCCTTTAGACTCTCTCTACAACATTGAGCAATATTGTTTTGCCGCAAACCACAAAATGGAGGAGCTCAGTGCTCTGGCAGCGTGTGCAGTGTCCTCTGTGCAGTTTATGAAGCGTGTAATCAGAGCCATCATTTGGTGAATTAAACTCATTTTGCTCCAGTCGTCAGCAGAAGCTAAAATAACTGTGGTCACTGATTCAGACTCTTAAGAACTGGATTTCACAGTCTTGGTGCATTAAGTGTGTAAATACAAGTATATATTTACAAAAGTAGCAACAGCAGTAACGGGGCTCTTATTAAATGAGTAATTAGGATGCTCATCAGTCACCGTGAGGAGTTCTAGTATTACTCACTGGTGCCCTGTAGTGTGTATTACATCTGCACTGTTGTACTCACAGTATTGAGATCCACAGGACTCTAATATATAGTATATCTACAGTGTTACTCACAGTGTCCAGGTGAGTCCTCTGGTGCTTGGCCCTCTCGTATGCAGTGTATGTAGTATGTAGTATATGTAGTATACTAGTATCACAGTGTTACTCACAGTGTCCAGGTGAGTCCTCTGGTGCTTGGCCCTCTCGTATGCAGTGTATGTAGTATGTAGTATATGTAGTATACTAGTATCACAGTGTTACTCACAGTGTCCAGGTGGGTCCTCTGGTGCTTGGCTCTGTCGCTGGAGTTGCTGAAGGCTTTGACGCAGCCTCGGTGCTGACAGACGTAGGGCTTCTCTCCGGTGTGGCTGCGCAGGTGGATCTTCAGGTTCTCCAGACGAGAGAAGGCTTTGGAGCAGCCCTCAAACTGAAAACGCACAAACCGTCAGACGTCACAGTGCAGCACACGTTCACGTTAACTTTTCACAATACGAACACAAATATATATTTAGCTGCAACCTGAAATTAATAGTTCCATGATTGTGTCATATTTTTAGCCTAATTGCTCAAACCTCACCTAAATATTCAATACAGGACCAACAGGGAAACTGGAACTGATATTCATTCATCCCTAAATAAAGAACCCAAATTAATGTTTGTTTAAATGGGAAAAAAGTAAAGTACTGTTGCCCAGTATTCCTCTTGGTGATGACTACAGCCCATTTTACTGACTGCGTTTTGATTTAACAGTCCGATACTACGCAAAATTTACTCTTGTGAGGTTTCTACATTATACGGCTGTTACTTTGTGATGTTATGTGTGTGTTGCTCATTTTCAAGTTAAAAGCTGCTTTTTACTAGATTCATGAGCCGGTTTCACTTGGTGGAAAGCGTCTGACCTCGCAGCAGTAGGATTCGTTCGCTCGACGGTCGGCAGGTACTTTTTAGACTGAACCAATCGCTGCTATTTGGTGGTGACGTACGGAATGTGCCGGAACACTCAGTGGTGTCCGAGGAATCGCCGACACAACAGCAAACAAAGCAGAGAGTGAACACGAGCAGCGAGCGTCGTCTTTTCTGTGAGGTGAACTTGTGAATTAAAGGTACGATAAAAATGTGAAGTTTTTATTTGACAAAGGAAGTCCAAAGCAGGAGACCGTCTGCAGTCTGCTGTCGCAACTCGGCCTGGTTCTGTTTCAGTGATTACAACTTCCGGGGTTCCTGCAAACCGCTGAGTGTTTCTGATTCCTGACCTGGAGCTGGAGAGAAGTGAAACTGAGCGGAGGTAAGAGGTGGCACCAGCCTGGCTAACTTTTTACCTAAAGGTGAGTAGAGACAGGCTGAAATCAACCAAATGATTCAGTTGAAGGCGTTCAAAACCCAGTGGAGCACCTCCTGTATCACCACGTGACATCACACGGTGGAACAGACTGTTTTCTACGTAAGAACTCGGCTTAAATATACAGAATTTGTTTGTGTGTTTGTGAATGAAATACAAGACAACTCCAGGTACGTCTGTAATGAGGAAACGGCTTTATGACATAGATGAGAAAATAGCGTTTTATGGGCCTTTAAATGTCTGTCAGAAATCAGCTCCACTCGTTTGGCCATTGCACAATATTTATAAAGCTTTGACTGCGCATCATCTATCGACTGCTCTGTTTCTTCCTGTGGTTAATGTTGTTGACAGTGAAATAAATGATCCAGTAAAAACATATTTCAATGATCTGTTTGTGATGTTTACAGTCTGATCTCCACCTGCTGCTACAGAGGCGTCCACTCAAGACACTGCTCTATTCATTCTCTCTATTTAGTTTAGGTTTCCACGCTGAGCTCATAGTCTGTCATAATGTAACTCAGCTTTGACTAATGATCTTACAGTGTTTTAGTTTGTCTTATTAATTTGAATTAGCAGCGCCGTCCCATAAGGAATCTATTAAGAAAGCCCCAGACGCAGCCAAGTGAACAGGCTAATGATGTTAAAAGATGTAATGTAAGAAATGTGTTGCGCAAAATTCACTTTTTGGAGCTTTTGACAGTTTTATGATGTTGTTCCCTCATCAAAAACATGCCTGAAGAGGTTTCAGATGTCATCTGTGCAGGTTATTTCAACATTTCTTATGGTTAGCGCTAAGATTCTGTCCAATGCTCCACCCACAAGCTCACGTCGCCCATGCTCCCACATGACAATTCTCCAGAAATATACAAAAACATTCAGTATCAGTATCGGCTCTCAATCCGGGTCTTTTGCGAGTATCAGACCGATCCAGTTTCACATGTTTTTGTGGCATCGACGATCTTTACTCCAGTCAAATATCAAACCTGGGTTTATTATGAGCACAAGGCGGCAAAGCCACAGCAGCAAACACTGACAGAGGCGTTTCAGAGAAGAGAAAAGCTGCCTCGAAATGGCGACAAGTTAAAAAAAATAACACAGAGGATTGTTGAATTCATCACTTTAGACCAGGAGTGTCAAACTCATTTTGGTCCGGGGGCCGTATGCAGCCTACTTTGATCCCAAAAGGGCCGGATCAGAAAACTCAGTTCTCTCTTCAAGTTATTGTATTTTTCTCCGTGTCTCGTAGTGGTGTTTAAGATTATATTCCTCGAGCAACGCCACTTGTTCCAAACACACTGAGCACAGATTTCCCATTCACCTCTGTCAACAAATAAGAATTAGACTATTTTTCTTGGGAAATCCTGAACTCAGCATCTGCTTTTCTCATTTTTTGACATTTTGCTGATGAGGGTCACGGTCGACAGTCAGAACGATCGTCCTTTAAGAGCGTTTGGAAAGAGGAAAGTCTTCATTTGTGCTGCTCTGGTGGGAGTCGCAACGTACAGAAATGCCGGAGACGCTGCTGTGCTAAACGGTGCAGAAAATTAACAGAAAAATCTGAAAATTTTAAGTATTTTAATAGAAAAATCAGCCGAGGGCCAGATTAAAGGTCTTGGAGGGCCGGATCTGGCCCCCGGGCCGCATGTTTGACAGATATGCTTTAGACGATCTACTTAGGCTTTCGTCATCTAATGGGTTTTTTGGAGCCAAGGTACAAAGTTCCTTCACGACACTACACACACTGCACTCCTTAAAAAATTCGGATCAGATCGAATGCCAAAAAATCCTGATCAGGACGTCTCTATGCAAAACAATCCACTACAGTTTTACGGCCCTGATGTGATGTGCAGTTATGCAGTTGTAGTTTCATTGTAATCGCTCTGTGGAAGGGGAGTTAATCAGCACAGAGAGCAAACATATGAATCCGCTGTTTTTCATGAATACAGTCGTCCCTCACTATAACGCATTTCACATTTTGCAGCCTCGCTGTTTCGCAGATTTTTATTTTTTTTTTGGTGCAGTTTTGCATGCTTTTTTTTACATTGTATGAACAGGCATTGTGTTCTGCGTTCTGATTGGCTAAGGGAGAACGTGTGCATTGTCATCTGTGTAATCGAAGGCGGCAACTGAAGGAGCCTGTTTGAGAAGAGTGTATAAAGTGTGTGGTGAGGGGTTTTACAGCCTTAAAATATATATATATAATAATTGTAAAAAATAAAGCTGAGGACTTTGCAGATTTTGCCTATCGCGGGTTATTTTTAGAACATAACCCCTGCGATAAACGAGGAGCCACAGTACAGCATTTCAAAACAACAAAAGGTAACACGGTGATCTAAATTTGTTGTGTTTTTGCAGTTACCTCACAGAAGTGAAATAGCCCTGGTCTGTACTGTTAGAGGAGTCTCGAGCTTTCCAACATGAGCCAACCATTTTTCATTTTGTCACAGTTTGTTGAAAATCAAACTCCTGAAGGGGCCCATGAACACGGACCACAGGCTCCTGGGAATGAGCCGTTTAAATCCATTTAGTGTTTTTTTCTTGAGTTTTCAGATGTTCTTAAAACTTTTTGGTCAGCGTCTGCTAACACAGGTGTAACTGCTGAACATTCTGCCATAGACATACACGTAGAACCCCCCCTCCTCTTCCAACTTACAGCTTTATATTAGCTTTGTAATGGATCACTATTTACTTAAACCCCAAAACCACTGGGATGAGCTCCAGCTGTAACCTTTTCCAAACAACTTCAGATAAGCTCTGAAAACCAATAAATAACACGAGCGATAATAAAACAAATATGTTGTAACCGTCTCCAGAACCATTTAAATACTTTTGAACAGAGCCTCCATGTGCTGTCTTTGTTTTCATTCATGTTTCCTTTAAAAGGTCCATATTTTCTGAATTATTAATGTGCATCTCCAATGGCTCCATCTGTTTTTAATGCACATATGACAAAGAACCCACGGAAATGTATAAAATGAAATAAAAAATAGAAAAACTGGTCCAGGGAAATAACTGAAAGTCGTAGTAAATGAGTGAATCTACATCACATCTGAAGAAAGTGCAAGAAACACAAATATTCCAATCATTTCATATTGTCAATATAGAGTTTTTGTCACTTTACACTTACAACGGAGAGAGTACTGTTAAAAGTACGATGTTTTAAAAGTACAATTACTTTAAAAAGTCAATCAAAAGTAAATGTAAATCGACTAAATGTAATCTAGAAACTGTGCTCAAGAGCTGGTCATTTTCTTCATTTTCTTCTGTCAGGTTATGTAGGTTATCTGAAGTACGTCTGCCATAGACGCTCTGTACCATGACCTGACTGGCCTGATCCCGTCAGATCTCATCTCCCATTCAAGTCCTGACCGGGCCTGGTCAGAACTTGAAAACCACTGAGGAAATCAGGTGCCACAGGGGGGCGCCAGTCACAAAAACTGTCGTAGTGTCCTTAGGCAAGACACTTCACCTATTCCCTAGTATGAAAGTGGAGTGCGCGTTCTAAAAAGTTCGGGTATTCGGGTTCTTCTGGCTCCTGCTGACTCTGGCTCCTATTGACTTACACTGGATTATCGTGTTCCCTCTCTCTGTAACTGCTGCTGTGGCCTCATCATTTTGGTGTTAAAATGTTCTTATTAACCCGCTCTTCCAGATCCTGTTATTTTTCCGCTATTTTGTCCATTTAAAAAATCCTATTCATAATATGGCTCCGATGGGTGACATCACACTCACTTAGTCCACTTCTTTAGATTATGTATGACATCATTGGTTCATTATGTTATCATTTTCAACTGCAATATTCACCTACAACAACATAATAAAAGAAACAAAATCGCGGCGCCCAATGGGAGCTGTAAACATCATCACAATAAAGACCCGTGTAGCTGTTGGCTCCTCCAGTGGAGAGCTGCTAGGGATGTAACAATGACCCAAATATGGTGATATCGTATCGTCAAAGGTCTCACAATAATATCGTGGACCATCACAATATATCGAATCCCAAGTCTCTTTGCTTAAATGAACAGTTCTGATGCAGAAATAGCTAAAAAACAGAGGGAACTACATAGACCATGATCCTTTGCTCCGTTTCGGTGCAGACGACACGAAGAAATAACTGTTCTAAGCACTTTGACATCTTCATTCTTTGGATTTAATCTTGTGAAGCATTTTTAGAGGAAAAAGGAGCAGATTCACAGTTTTATATTGTAATAAATCTGGTGCAGTGAGATGTTTATGGTGAAAATCTGGTACAGAGAGATTTGGATTTCGTTCCATCCCTAATGACAATAAACGTTGTACCAAATGACTGGTCAAAGCATTTTAAAATGTCACTCTTGTTATTCTGTAGAATATCGTAATATCGTGAGCCTCCCACCATATCGTGAACTTTCCCATAATATCGCAATGGATATTGTACAGTGAGACTTGGATATCGTTACACCCCTAATAGCTGCACTTCAGTCTCGATTTTTTTTAAATTTGAGCCAAAATTACTATGCAACGCTGCTGATCCCTATAACTGATTAAGAAAATACAATTAGAGAATGAAGTAAGCACAGAACAGTGGGTGTGTACCGGGTGTGCGGGCGGTGAAAATAGGGGTGGATCAGAGCAATGACGTCTTAAATAGAGGAGAATAAAGGTTACTCAAACATGCATGAATCACTCCAAATACAACTCCGAGGGGGTGAATGAGAAGGGAAACTGTGGCTAAAAGTTCTAAAAAGTGGATAATGCAGATTAGGTCTGCTTTGGAACACTCCAGGCCGTGTCTCAATTCTCTTTCCTCGCTTCCTTCTCCTTGATTCCTCTCCTTGAACCTCCATTTTTCAGCTGTCAAATTAAATGTGTCATATTAAGGGTTGTCCCAAAGAAACCACGGAATGAAGAAGTAAACCTGAGGGAGGCTTTAGGAGCAGACGTCAGAGAAAAGAATCAAAGGCCTTGTCCACACGTATCCGGGAAAACTCCGGCCAAAGTGAAGATTTTTGAAAACTTTGTGGACAGAGATAACTGGGGTTTTGCGTTTTAAAACGTCACTGTCTGCGCCAAAAAATATGAATCTGCCCTGACGTCAAACGTGCGACATTTGTTTAGGCGACTGCAAAAGCCAAAGCCAAAGCCAAAGCCAGAGCCAGAGCAGACTAAGGATCGGAGTCGTTTCTTGAGAGCTGTGTGTGTGTTGAGAGCAGAATTGCTCCTAAACTGTTAGGAGCAATTCTGACTCCGAGTCTGTCCAGACAAAGCAGCTCGGCGCCATGTTTTCTGTTGTTTAAGTTTAGGCGGAAGTGACGGCGAAGCGAGGGCTCAATGGAAATAACGCCATCTACAGGTCTGGAATGTGTATGAATGTGGTTGAAAACGCAGATGTTCGGTTATATGTGGAAGGTAATTTTTTCGAAGACGAAGTGGTGTGGATAAAACAATTTTTATAAACGGAGGGGGGGAAATGTTCGGTTTTAAAAATACCCGGCTACATGTGTACATGGCCTGAGTTTAGATCCTCTTTCCTCCCTGTCTCTCCTCAGTGGGCGGGCCTTCCTCACCCATTTCCTGCAGAACCGAGGAGAGGAATCGAGGAAAAGCGAGCAAGGAAAGAGGAATGAGGCCCATGAGCGATAATAAGGATAAGTTAAGCACCTTCACGAACATAAACCCAGCGTAACTCACCATGCATTTGTTGGGCTTCTCTCCGGAGTGCACCCTCATGTGGATCAGGAGTTTGTAGCGCGCGTTGAACGGTTTGTGTCGCCGAACACAGCCCGCCCAAAAACACGTAAACTCCTCGCCCTTCCTCTGGTCAATGTGCACCTTCTCAATGTGCCTCACCAGTTCCTCCTGGCTGCTGTAGGCGGTGCTGCAGTCCATCCAGTGACACTGGTACTCCAACGCACTGTCCAGACTTTGAGAAACAGGCGAATGTATTGAGCTCGGACTACTTGTATTACCACAGTGGGTGTAAGGATTCACTTGGAACGGCTCTGCTTTACACTGAAATGTATCTTCAGTTGGTTCCTGCTTGATGGTGAACTGGTGCAAAGTTTTATCATTTGAAACCGGTAAATTAAAAGTTGACATTGGCGTGTTAACATTTTGAACTGCACAATCCAAACTAGGAGTACCATGAACGGGAATAGCAAAGTCCGTTTTGGTCTTTTCTGAGTAGCCTGTTTTGAAACTGAGCAAAGAGTTCAGTTCACGCTCCAACGACAATGACGTTTTCGGAAATCGGCACATGTCCAGAGCTCCAGATGGCTGGTAGAAGTCTCCGGAAGAGAGCGGTGAATCCTCGAAAACCGTCCCGAACGCAGGCAGGGTCAGCTGGGCATCGGTTGGGCAAAGGTCCGGGGGCCACATGGTTCTTGGAAGGGTTTAAGAGACCCGTGGATGAGGAGATGTCCAAAGAGTTACAACATTTTCCATTGAAATAATGATTGAGTAGAAGTTGGCGTCGTGTGTGCGTCCATTGCTCAATACAAACTGCTACTGCTCAGTCCCTCCAGCTCTGAGGACAGAAAAAAACAGATATTTGATTAGAAACATGAGGAAAAGTTTGGATTGCTTTGAAACTTTTGGGAATCTTCGTTGTAATCTAGGAAATTTCTCTCTGGAGATTTTAAAATAGAATTGGTATTGGGTAATCTGCTGAGGTAGGTAAAAATTGTACTCAAGAGTAAAGTTTGTAAAGTTACGTCAAAATAAAAAGATTGCACTGATACTGTTTGTTCTGGCCAAGTCACTGTTTAAATGCTTTAAATGAAATTCTGTCTTGTGACAATGATAATAAATCCATGAATTCTGAATCTTGAATCTTACTCAAGAAGAAGTACAAAGTCGTGGTCGCAGAAACAAGTAAAAAAATATTTTGGAAAAGTAATTTTCAAGGAAGAGTAGTTTAAAGAGTAACTGTAGGAACAAAACATCTGATTTATAATTTGAAGTGAATGTAATTGGAAGGACAAAACACTAAATAATGCAAAAAATCTGGTATTTTCAAAGGACAGACACAAAAATGAGACATATCTGAAGGAGCGCTACAAGAATTCATTTTCATATTGTCAAATAAAGGATTTGTCACTTGTAGACTTATCGTGGGAAGAGGAACCACATCTTTTACTCAAGAGTATTTTACTTCAATAAAAATCCGTCCATCCACTTAATCCGGCTGAGTCGTGGGGGCAGTTTGCTGCACCTGACCCCCTATGAACCCCCCTGTGGGTGGAGCCCACAGGAGGGTGGACGTCATGGTCCTTGATGTTAGTTCAGGTGCTGCATGTTTTGAGTTGATGGAGGAAACCGGAGCACCCGGAGGAAACCCATCCAGACACGGGGAGAACATGCAAACTCCACACAGAAAGGCCCGGGCGACCCGGAGATCAAACCTTCTTTCGGCACGCCACCGTGCCGGTGTGCCGAAATTCCTAGTAATATTTCAATAAAAATATTACTAGGAAAATATTAGTAGGAGCAAAAGTTTGCTGCTAGAAAATTACTTTGAAAAATACACTGTCTTTAAAAAGTTACTCAAGCAAATCTGAGTACCACATTTGTTAATCTGCTTGTCTGTTATTGACCAATCACTCTGACTGTTTTTCAAACTTTGTGTTGGTTAAATCAACATTTTAGTGAAGCCTTGTGAGGCGCTACTGTTCTCTACGAAACTGAATTATAACTTTATGTTCTGTCATCCAAGTCCTAACCAGGCCTCACCCTGTTTCATTTCAGAGATCTGCTCAGTGTGGTCTGGTCACATATAACAAATAACACATTTAAATCACCATGTTACTGACTTTTACTGATTTCAAAACGCTAAAGAGAGGTTGGAATAGTGTGAGGAAGAGATTGCTAGAATACAAGTCTTACCAATTTAATGTGAATTTGCTTGTTGTCTCCAGAGATACCAAGGTTCTGGACCCTCTACCAAAAAGTTGCACAGTGCAGTTTAAGACTTAAAATCTCCAATCACAAAGACTGCAGCAGGATCCGTCTGTGGACCACAGGATATAAAGCTGTGAGCGCGAAACTTCAGATCCAGGATTTTTAAAGCAGAAAAGAGGAGATAAAGTCCACAGGAAGTAGAGTCACTGTGGCTGATCTGCAGCTTCACCTCGATCCGTGCGCTGTGTGGATGGAAACAGACACACGGGAGGAACTATCTCCACTTTTTACTTTTAAAGAACGACTCAAACTGGATTCACAGAGCGGGTTTGTGGACTGTGGGCATTATTTGCAGAGGACAATTTCTATGGATAATGTGGATGAGACGCTGCACTTTAAATTTACCACTTTAGAGGTGAGGAATAAAGTCTGAACATTATTTTCACTGTTTCCTGAGTTTGTATCTTGTGTCTCTGTGTCCATCACTCCTCTGCGAATCTGGAAGGAGGAAGTCACAGTGATGTGGTCCAATAAGGACGGCAACTAGAGCTCAGGTGCTCAGGTGAATATGTAGGAGCTGCGTCTCCAGATCGTTCCGTCTCTGGAGCCGTTTTCCATCAGATTAGTGTGGACAAACACTGCATCCACAACAAAAAACAAACTTGAATACGTACTAGTGTGGATGGGGCCAAAGAGGTGTGTATGGAGTTAAAATAAGGCTATTCTTAATGGCATACTGTGGAACTTTCCAGTCAAACAACAAACAGGTGGTGGACCTTCAACCAGTTTTCAATGGCAAAAGTTTGGATGATAAAAGTACAATTACCAAAACCGCATACTTAAAGTTCTTCAGCGAGGCAGCCACTGTGTCTGAAATAATGTCAAATGGGACTAATTCTTCTGTCATTTCCTTCACTGACAACTCAACACTCGCTCATTAGAGGAACCAAACAGAGCCCGAGTCTGAGGAGAGTCTTGGCTGAAGTGAAACCACATAAACAGTCCGTCAGCGCCGGGACGTGAGGTTAAATGAATGTTTGCTGTTCGTTCAATCTGGTGACAGTGCTAACACTAAACCCGAGTGTAGGTTTAGCCCCAAGCCCACCCAGTAGCAGCTGACGCAAGCTTTAACGTCCATATGGCGGGTTATCAGGATTTTCTGATTATTGCTCAGTTTGGGTGAGTAGGGATGGTACTTGTGGGAAATATTTGTCATAGTTTAAGGGCCTTTTTCTGTTCTTTGTTATAATGCTGTTTCTTCATCAAGCTGGAGTTGTATTTTGTTTCACTCATACTGTACATCAGGGGTGTCAAACTCATGTTGGTCCGGGGGCCGTATGCAGCCTACTTTGATCCCAAAAGGGCCGGATCAGAAAACTCAGTTCTCTCTTCAAGTTATTGTATTTTTCTCCGTGTCTCGTAGTGGTGTTTAAGATTATATTCCTCGAGCAACGCCACTTGTTCCAAACACACTGAGCACAGATTTCCCATTCACCTCTGTCAACAAATAAGAATTAGACTATTTTTCTTGGGAAATCCTGAACTCAGCATCTGCTTTTCTCATTTTTTGACATTTTGCTGATGAGGGTCACGGTCGACAGTCAGAACGATCGTCCTTTAAGAGCGTTTGGAAAGAGGAAAGTCTTCATTTGTGCTGCTCTGGTGGGAGTCGCAAAGTACAGAAACGCCGGAGACGCTGCTATGCTAAACGGTGCAGAAAATTAACAGAAAAATCTGAAAATTTTAAGTATTTTAATAGAAAAATCAGCCGAGGGCCAGATTAAAGGTCTTGGAGGGCCGAATCTGGCCCCTGGGCCGCATGTTCGACACATGTACTGTACATCAAACAGAAAACACTCCGTTTCACCTTGTGAGGTCTTGTGGTAATACAGGAAGTGCCCCACTGTGATTTTTAAACTCCATACCTGTTCACTAGAATCATTTGGATAATTTCTGCCCTGGCATTACTGATCTCTGCTGAACAAAAAGTCAAAGGAGCTGTTCACCTGAAAACTCCTGCTTCATGACGTCACAAGGTGGAACAGAGCTAGAATGTCCGGACGTCCCTGTTTACCCGGGACGGTCCCAGTCTTGAGCTCCGTGTGGGGTTCACCGGGGGGATCAGGTGGACAGGGGCGAACATCTGCCCCTGCGACCCAGCCGGATTAAGCGGGAAAAGATGGATGGTTGAAAATACAGAAAAGCTGCTAAATGTGAGTGAATGAACAGAAGAGTTTTCTTTAATTACGCACATGTTTCACTGTTTTATTATTACAAACCATCTCTAACCAAAATTGTCCCAGTTTTTTATTTTGAAAACCTAGTTACCCTAAACAGAGCATTTTGAACTGTTGATATGATTTATCTTCATTAAACAAAAATAAAATAAAACAAAGGTTATCCAACAGTGTTCTGTAACTGTCTCAAGTAACTACAGAAGAGCTTTGGACAGGGAAAAGTTCAAACTTTCTGGACCATCTCTGACTCTTATTACATCAAATTAGAAGCCTAACCAGGATATCATCCATCCATTCATTTTCTTCCACTTATCCAGGGCCGGGTCATGGGGGCGTCAGTCTAAGCAGGGACTCCCAGACTCCCTTCACCCCAGACACTTCCTCCAGCTCCTCCTGGACCCTGAGGTGTTCCCAGGCCCAGAGACAGAGTCCCTCCAGCGGGTCCTGGGTCTTCCCTGGGGCCTCCTCCCGGTGGGACATGAACACCTCCTGAGGGAGGCGTCCAGGAGGCATCAGAACAGATGCCCTCCCCTCAGCTGCTCCTCTCCACGTGGAGGAGCAGTGACTCTACTCTGAGCTCCTCCCATGTGACTAAGCTCCTCATCCTATCTCTCAGGGAGCGCTCGGCCACTCTGCAGAGGAAACTCATTTCGGCTGCTGGTATCGGCGAGCTCGTCCTGTCGGTCATTCCCCAGAGCTCATGGCCACAGGATATCGTATGAACTGATATTTGGAAGACATTTATGCATTTTTGGATCCGTGCTTCCCAACGTCATCAAGTGTTTAATCCACTAAATGACTAAATCCCATACTGTGGAACATTCTTGGAAAAAAGCAATAACATATCAGTGGATTCTAGCAGAAGAGTGCCCTAGAGCTTTCGTCTGAAATCTCCAACCTGCTGATTCATGACATCTGGAGTTTTAGTGAATGTGCATTTCTCTGGAGCTGATGCAATTCTGTAACTCGATCCAAACCCACACATTTAATCACCGGAAGCGCACAATACCTCTTTTTATGACACAGGGGGCGGTAACGTGAGAACATGACTCCACCGTGACATGATTTGTGCACGTGTAGATCAGAGCGGTAATGAAAGGGTTAAGTGTAGGTTCGGTCTCACTCTTTCCTGGTATAGTCTGGTTTATAGTTTTATGATACTTCCAGTAAATCTCTGAGATTTTTTCCCCCAAAGGCTCATGGGAAATGTGGTTTTGACTAATTAAAGACTGCTCAGTGTGGACACAATGGGCTGGATTAGTAATGTAGGTAGAATAGGTAGAATGAGTGAAGTTAATATCAGTGATCGTGTGGGAATCATTAGACAATTACAAAAACCACCTGATGGAAAGTCAAGTAAAACCTGGTAACATGACAACAAATCTGTTTTAAAGGTGCACTATGCCACCTTTCTGGCGTAGGGTCTGCTTGTATCCATGGAGATACTGCTTTGTCTGGTATGTTGCATAGTGTGGCATTAGACTCTCTCAGGAGACAGGCAGGGGGAGAAACCAGGCCAAGTTACAGTCAGAGCAGCAGAAGAATGCAGACTTTAAACGGATATGTAAACCTTTAGATATTTCTTTAGTTATAAAAACACCTGTAACTGAATATATGTAAGAGGTCCTTCCAGCAAGGACACATTTTGAGGGACTTCCTCAAAAAAGGGCACTTCTCTATTGCCTAAAATGTCAAATAAATCAACCATGTGTGTTAAATAAGAATGTGAGTGCTTTTATTTGAAATAGTGAAATGTGAGGATGGGGGTTTAGAACAAAACAGATGTGATTTCCTGTAATCTGTGGTACTTTTGTGAACTGTTAATAGTCTGATATGGGTAATGGGGAGGCTAATAGGCCACATTATCCCACTTTTCTCTAACATTAAATGAGTATAGTTTATGTGAAACACAATGATGTTTTTATAAATGCTTATAACAAGTACAGATGCAGCCTCACACTGGGCTGTGGGCACAGATGCAGATCTTCTGTTATGCTCCACACAGTGAAATGCTTTGTTTTGTATTTTCATTATTACTGAGTTAAATATTTTCTGTGGCTCTGGAAGTGCTTTTATACAAAATCAAATGAAATCAAATATTTGCTTGTTGTACCAGTATCTTCCCATAAAGTATTATAGCTTTTGGGGCCGGCAGAGTTTCTCACAGAGCGCTGCGTCTTTGTTTATTTTCAGACCTAAATGTCCTGAATGAGCTCGGAGGCACGACCCAACTGAACATCTTCATTTCGGGGAGTCCACTGCACACTTAAGAAGCACTGTTATAGCCTCTGGTCCGTGTCCAGGGAGAAGATTTGTGCGGAGAAGTTCACAAAAGTGCCCATGAATCCCGAGGTGAACCAGGGACGCGTCGTAAAATAGGCTCTCGTCTCATGTTGTGGGTGTCTGGGGTTAGCTAAACACAGCTGTGCGCCTTCAGTACTGAGCTCCGGGCGAATGCAAAGAGGACATTTTAAACTCTGCGGGTTTTCTGCCAGGGCTCATTATCACAACACTTTTTAATCTGGATGTTTGTGCCGTCACGATGCTGAAATGTCAAACTCGATTTCAGTCCCATGAGGAATAGACTCAGTAGGAACAGTCAATACAGATTAAGATACCGCGATGCTGATGGACAATAGAGTGTCATTTCCAGCATTAAATCAGAGTACTTTTCTGCCCTGCTTCATTATCACAGCACATTTTAACCGAGCTGTTTCTTTATGTCTCAATACTAAAATATAAAATAAGTCGATTTCGACAATGGTGCACTGCCTGTCGCTTCTAGTTGTTGCCATGGAAATGTCATTGCTTTGTCTAGAATGTTCCACAGGGAGATTAAACCTATCACGATGGATCATAAGGGAAACGAGCAGGTGACAGCACTACGCTACATTACAGTTCAGATCTGTGGAGAGTCGCCCCTATTCACAGAAGGAATTTATTGTATTTTTTGTGTCAAATTTCACTTCATCTCTGTAGAACCAAATCATTTTTTTCAGAAATCATGAGTTCTTCTGCATGTTTTTTGTACTTAAAGTGTTCAAATGTCATGTGGTGCGACCGTGCATCATGTGGTGCGACTAATAACAGCAGAATTCTATGGCTGGAGTTTAATAACAGACAAAGTCGACTTGGGTGAACGGTTCTTTAGGTGTTTTTCTTCATTTTCAGCATTTTCCAGGGCAGTAGTTTGTTCATTAAACACAAGCAGGTGACGTCATATTGGAGCAAAAGAAAATATCAATATGCATTAAAAATCTAAAGAATCACAACAGTTTGTTTCTATACACTTCACATTACTCACAACTTAGATTAATATAACAACCATGTTTTAGAAAATAAAACTATTTTAAAGTTGTTCTCGGTCGCACCACGTGACATTTTTTAAGGTTGTAGCCAATTCATTTTAGGGATAATTGTCGGGAAAATTAACAATCGATTTTTGATTAATCATTAACCTTTTATATTAAAATGATCATCTGCATAAATAAACTCAACTTCCCAACATATAAACATCACCACTCCAGAGCCTCATCAGTGTGAGGTCAGAATGTGTTAATGCAGCTTTAAACATTTGTTTACGTCTTACAGAAACAAACTTAAAACCTCATGGCTCATTTGCGTAAATGAAAAAAGCAGCTCTTTCTCTATGCGCTGATGTGGTCAACTTTGGTTGGACTAAAGAACACGACAGTGGATTATATGAGTGTTCTCTCTGTGACAGAGGATGTGATGAGGCTGTGAGTCTGTTCTGTGCTTATGTCGCGTTGGAGACACTGCGTAAACATGTGAAACCAGGACACTCAAAAAAACATCATACCCGGGACACTGATGTGCAGGTAAACACACTCTGAGGGATATAGTGATCTCCAAGGAGCCAGAGCCGAGACGCGGGACTGTGGGGCCACAGCTCCAGTGTTTGTGCTGTGAGACGCAGCCTCGGCTCCTACGTTACACAGACGCCTACATTCAGTTTGTCGATTAAAATGAACGTGATCGACGAAATTCTTAATGATCAATTATCGATTAATCTACTAATCCTGCCCGTCCCTAATTCATATGCGTAAAAAAACACTAAAAATGCTTCATATAAATGTTAAACACAGATTTATGCACCTGACACTGTAAATATTTGAAAGGTCAAAAGAAACTAATATTTTTTATATTTTCAAATTTGCTTGTTGAAAATCCTTATACGTCATTGACCCTTATGTGTTTAATGTCACACCATGGAACATTCTAGGCAAAACAGTAACATCTCCATGGATACACATACTGTAGGTAGCAGATCTAGTTCTGATACTTGTTTCAGCATCGATTAGTGTCCGATTTTCCATATTTTTGACTCGATGTAGTGTTATTTGGTTTAGTGAATTTGAAACTGGTGAAGGTTTGTACTTTTCCGTTTCAGACCCAACAAAATGTCACGAGAATTTGGATATGAAATCAGAAGACCTATTTTCAGGCCGTGGAATTTACTTTCAAAACAATAAGTCCTTCCTTTTTGAACACAGTCTTATGTTTGGAGGAAAATGAGATCTGGTTTAGTGAGATTTAAGGCGGTTAAGATTTAATAAAATAATAATTTGTCTTTTTTTTTGTCATTGTCCAACAAAATGCCAGGCAAATTTAGTTATGAGTCTAAACTAGAAGATTTAACGTT
>CM060666.1:1859435-1866935 GCA_030686955.1 Odontamblyopus rebecca | reverse complement strand
GACGAACTCAAGTGGTTTCACACTTGTCAGAGGTTGTAAAATTGAACACATCTCTTTGACAGGCGGACGTATCTGCACGAGCCAAACTATACATTTGTAACAGAACAGTCAGCTGAACAGAATGTGATCGATTTATTTTACGCCAAATGACACAATTAGGAAATACACAAAAGCCAGAACATGTAAAAGTCCTATATTATGCAAATTTGAGCTTTAAGCCATGTTAGAATGTCGTTTCCTCTTCAAAAACAGAGCTGAAGTTGTGTTTTGTTTCTTTCAAACAGTTTGAGTAACTCTTTATTATTTCGTCTACATCTCCAAAGCTCAAAATGTTCTGTTCCACCTTTCGATGTCACGTAGTTTCTCAAGTTAACAGCGAGCTTTTGTTCCACAGAGATTGGCAATTCCAGGTCTGAAATCATCCAGATGATGTCAGGCAGTTGATTTTTCCTGATTCTTAGTAACAATACGCCTGGTTGGATGAAAGTAGGAAACCCTGTCTGGAGATTTTTCTTATCTGAGAAAATGCTGTGTAAAATGAATAGATTCTAATTCACAGTATCATTTATTTCTTATTGTGTAGCTTGTACCAGAGAATGCATTATGAAAGCACCATTTATCTTGACTAGAATAAATAAAAATCAGGAACGGGGGCTTTAAAAAAAGACCCAAGCTGATCATTGACTATTTGAAACTATTTGTATTGAGGGATGAAGGTCCTTTATTACACAAAATGAACTCTTGTGAGCTTTCAGCCATGTTAGAATGTTGTTACCGCCTCAAAAACAGACTTGGGAGTTGTGTTTCGTTTGTTTCATTCACACGTGTTTGAATAACCTTTTGATTATTGGTCTTTCCAAGTTAACAGCTTTTGTTGTTCAGTAGAGATTGGCAATTCCAGGGTTGAAATCATCCAGATGAGTGAAAGTGTGTGGACTTGTCCTGATCCGATATTCAGTATCGGACAGTATCTGATTCAGTCATGTGATCGGACTGATCCAGTTTCATATGTTTTTGCAGCATCGATGCGCTTTACGGCAGCCGTAAATCAAAACATGTCGCTGTGTGGGACTTTTTTTACAACAAAACGAGAGTCAAACAGCGACGCAATCGCTGCAAACAAACAGTTTCTCCTGGAGGAACCACCAGAGCCACTTTATCACGACCAGTTTGATTCACTTACAAAAGAATCATCCGGACGAGTTTGAGATTTACAAGCGCAAGACGACAAAGTCACAGCAGCAAACACTGGAGGAGACTTTTCAAAGAGGAGAAAAGCTACAATAGAATTGCGACAAGTCCAAGAAAATAACACAGAGGATGTGGAATTCACCGCTTTAGACGATCCACCACTGTCTGTCATGGAAAATATGGAGGCTTTTGTCGTCTAATGGACTTTTTAGAGCCAAGGTATGAACTTCCTTCACAACACTACTCAAAAAGGTATCAGATTGGTATCGGAAAGAGCACTCCTTAAAAATCGGATCAGAAGCCAAAAAATCTTTATCTCTAAAACACAGTGGAGCACTTCCTGTATTTTCACATGACATCACAAGGTGGAAATGAGCTCTAAATTAGGGTTAAACGTGCAGGGTTAAACGTGTGGACGAAACAAAGCAGAACTCCAGATTTGTGTGTGACGAGGAAAGTCCATTACATTAATCAGAAAATAGTTCTTATTGTTACTTTTGATCCTATATTCAGCCAAAACAACAAATAAACAGGTTTAAAATGTTTGTGGCTTTACTCTCCATGCTAAGACACTGCCCTTTCAGAGCACTATCACATTACAATCAGCGAGCATCTCACGAACATACCACCTTGATGGAGGCCCTACCTGCCTGGATGGAGCCCCACCTGCCTGGATGGAGCCCCACCTGCCTGGATGGAGCCCCCACCTGCCTGGATGGAGCCCCCATCTGCCTGGACTGAGCCCCCACCTGCCTGGTTGAAGCCCTCAACCCAAATAAGCCGATGTCCAGTCCCCCACACGTCCGTCTGATCCTGCTCTCTATAAAGTGACTGGTTCCTCAAAGCTCTCAGGTCTGAAGGTGCCGCATGGCGACAGCTGGTTGGCAACAGTGTCTGGAGAGAATTTTCCCATACTGCACCAGTGGGTTTTTTGCTCTGGCACCAAGGATCATGTGTTCATCGAGAGACTGAGGATGGGACAATATGTTTGCTGATGTCTATGTCACATTATGTTTCCATGTTCTTCACTGTGAAGCCCATTGGGGGAACTCTTGCTGTGATTCTGGGCTATAGAAATAAAACTGAATTGAATTAAATTGAACCACACATCGCATCACGTTTGTGAAGCTGCTGTGTACAGTTTTGAATCATGTTTTTGTATATTTAGGGAGAATTGCCGATTGGGAGCGTGGGTGATGTGGGTGATGTGGGTGATGTGGGTGATGTGGGTGATGTGGGTGATGTGGGTGATGTGGGTGATGTGGGTGATGTGGGTGATGTGGGCGGAGATTGGACAGAATTGGAACCTGGCCTGGGAGAGATCACCAGATCACAGATTAGAGATATAACATGGTAGAAAGTGCGAGCCATAAAAGATGAGGAGTCATAAAAGAGATGGATTTGCAAAGAACTGAGAGCACCATTTCAAGTGGAATAATGCATTTCCTTCGCCAGTGCCAAGAGATGTGGTCATCACGGAGGAGCGTGTTTGAGTTTTACAGTTCGTGCCGAGGCAGAGGAGTCACATCTGAGCTCCACACAGACGAAGCTCAGGTGAAGGCCATTTAAAGCTGCACTGTGTCACTTTCCTGCTGAACTGTCCGGCAAACGCTTTTCTCTATGGAGATGTTAACGCTTTGTCTGGGATGTTCCACAGTACGGCATTAAACCTTTCTATCTTCATGGAGACCTAACCAGACCCAGTTACAGGTCAGATCACGGACAGAAGAAGATGGAGACAAAGACATTTCCAGCACCAAAATGTTTGGTTGTTATGTGTGTGTTTGTCAGAATTAATATTCTGGACAGATTAAAGTTTTAAAGTTTTACTCACTAATCGCAGGATATGGCAGTCGGACACGTGGGAATTTTATTTTCTTTTTTTTTCCATCTCTATTTTTGGTCCCTGTAGTTTTTACTTCAGCCTCATGACACAACTACAGCAGCAGATTGTGAAATAACAGGTTGTACTGAAAAAAAGGATTCATAACACTCTATTGGGGGTAAAAGGGGAGTTTTAACAGCAAAATTAAGAAAAAAATCCAATGACATCCATAGAAACAAGAAGGTTATGAACCCTCAACTGAAAAGTTACCCAGTGCACTTTTTTCCACATAGTTGAGCTCATTTTTGGCTTGGCCTAGTACAGATATATTGCATAAGCAGCTCTTGAGCTCAGAATAAGCCTGCTGTGTACTGTGTGTTAGCATGCTAGTTGTCATTAGCTGTTTTCTGGGAGTTGTGAAAAGCGCTTATAAACTCATCGCTGTGAATAATTAAGATGCTCTGAAGGCATCAGGTAAGTGAGGAAGAACTGTGGAACCACTGCAAACTGTTACAAATGATCCAGTTCCGTTTGTCACGTTTTTTAAATAAAAATCAGGTATAAGGAGTCGTGAAAAACATGAAAAGTGCAGTTTAAACCTTTGGAATACAAAGTGCCGGTCTGACTGTGCTGAACACAGGCAGCAGCGATGTCATAGGCACAAATAATTCATGATAATAACAAGGAAGAGTCACCGTGGAGACCTGAAAAAAACATATACATTCGGTGGTTTTCAGATTCTAATATGTGATGATGTTATACTTCCAGATGGTGTGGGGGTTTCCCACTCAGAAATGTTAATTAGTGGATAAACCTTAGACCTCACTGTATTACAACATCATTTTGCATTTTAATTATTTTAACACCATCACTCATTCAGTTACACTTACTTAAAGGGGCTGATAAAGTCATACATATACTGTAAAAAAGCCCTTAGGGTCCAAATGAGACGTCTGTGTTCTGTCTGCATCTAATACATATAAAGCGTTTTTATGGTCTGCAAATCCGGAAGCACTGCGCTGTTAGCATTCCCCAAAACTCCGGTCTGGTCTCTGAAGCTGTGAAAAGCACTTATAAACTCATCGCCGTGAACAATTAAGATGTTTGGGATGTCTGAGGAAAGTGAGGAGGAAGTTCAGACTGTGTCAGGTCCACTGCCTTTAACATCAATTTAAAGTTACACGAAAAATGATTTCAACATCTGCTCAGAACTGCAAATGATCTTTCAGAGTCAGGATCATCTGACCCATCTGACCCAAGCACTGAGCTCTGCACATGCCGATCTGCTGACCCGAGTGTTCCAGCGATGTCCTGAGAGCAGCGCAGAAACGCTCTGATTCACGTCTGTGGTTTTCTAGTCACTGCGCTGGTATTTAAAGGAACATGTTTATTCAGGGACATTCTGGAGATACGCAGCCTGTATCAGTAATGCCCTCAGCCCTGACTCCTCCGCTCCACTGAAGTCATGGGAGAAACAACACAAAACGAGATATTTTCGGAACAAAACCGCACATGTATTCACAGTTTAGATGAATACTGGGCGCTCATAGCGGTCTGCCGGTGCCCAGTCTGATCTCTGAAGGATGACGGGTCAGGCTGACAGCCCCACGTGCCTCAGTCTGCCCCAAGTGACTAGAACACTATAACGGACCATAAAGTGTGACTGAAGAAGACGTATTGTGATTGTGTCTGATCTAGAGTCAGAACCTCTCACACCAGTGGATCATTAACTTGGAAACTGAACGCACAATATTCATTTAAAACGGGGGGGGTCCAAACTGTTTTCATCAAGGGCCACATTAAAACACAGAGCAGCGGAGGCCGACTGAGGGTCATAGACTGAGGGTCAAAACAGTGAGTCATTCAAATCTATGCATTTATAATAATAATAATAATATTTCTGGACACCCAAGTTCGTCTTACAACAAATAAACAAGTTAAGTGCATTTTAATACCTACAGTTAAAAGCCCACAGTTAAAGTGGGACAGTATTTAATTGACTGATTGTATTTAGTGTGTATTTTATTAATATTTATTATTTTATAGTGTATTGGACAGTATTTGAATTCACTTACAATTAGTTATCAGCAATTTATCCCTGGAGACTTGTCGCATGTTTTGGGCTGATGGGGGAAACCGGAGCACCCGGAGGAAACCCATCCAGACACGGGGAGAACATGCAAACTCCGCACAGAACGGCTTATAACAGGTTTGAATGACCCTCCAGACCTTTGTTCAGGCTCAGTCCCTCAGAAGGACACACTAAAACATGCAGTAAAAAGTACGACTTGCGGTAGTTTGGGCCAATTCACCTGGAAGCCTGAGAACCTAAAGACTTTGGTCTGAGGGCCACAGTTTGGACACGCCTGATTTCAAACGTCTTAATAAAAGAGATAAGTTCGCTGACGTCGCGTTCAAAAATTGCGGAAAACCCAGTGGGATGTGACTCCACCGTAAACGTCATCACAACAGAGAGTCATGTATTTGTCAGCTCCTCCTACGGAGATCTGCACTTCACATTCTTTGCACCGAAATGGCTCCACGACACTGAACCCTACGTGTATCACTGACTTCAGAGAACAAAATGAGAGAATAAAGATTGCTCAAAGTCTCATTTGCGTAATACGTCCACTTAAAGCAGGAGTGTCAAACTCACTTTGGTCCGGGGGCCGTATGCAGCCTACTTTGATCCCAAAAGGGCCGGATCAGAAAACTCAGTTCTCTCTTCAAGTTATTGTATTTTTCTCCGTGTCTCGTAGTGGTGTTTAAGATTATATTCCTCGAGCAACGCCACTTGTTCCAAACACACTGAGCACAGATTTCCCATTCACCTCTGTCAACAAATAAGAATTAGACTATTTTTCTTGGGAAATCCTGAACTCAGCATCTGCTTTTCTCATTTTTTGACATTTTGCTGATGAGGGTCACGGTCGACAGTCAAAACGATCGTCCTTTAAGAGCGTTTGGAAAGAGGAAAGTCTTCATTTGTGCTGCTCTGGTGGGAGTCGCAACGTACAGAAACGCCGGAGACGCTGCTATGCTAAACGGTGCAGAAAATTAACAGAAAAATCTGAAAATTTTAAGTATTTTAATAGAAAAATCAGCCGGGGGCCAGATTAAAGGTCTTGGAGGGCCGGATCTGGCCCCCGGGCCGCATGTTTGACACATGTGACTTAAAGAGTAAAAACAAATGCCATTTTAGCAACAATTTCCCTCTGTCGCATCTTCACCGCACCAACCACAAACCAGTATTTTCAGAGTCTTATATTAAGCAAAACTGACTAATCGTGTTGTAATGTTCCCTCCTCAAAAACAGAGCTGGAGTTTGGTTTTGAGTAACTTGTTATTAATGGTCCGTCTGCATCTCCAAAGCTCCAAACTCTTTGTTCCACCTTGTGATGAAGCTGTAGTTTTCAAGTGAACAGCTCCTTGTACCATTTGTACAGTAGAGAAGGTCAATCCCATGGCTGACACACTCCAAATGATTCTAGCGAAGGTGTGTGGAGTTTAAAAACGCAGTGGAGCGCTACCTTTATCACCGCATGAGATTTTTCCATTTGAGAGAAAAACTCAGAACTCAGAAATGTGCAGGTTTATGTGTTAAACATGCGTGAATGAAACAAAAAAAACACAACTCCGGGTCTGTTTGCGATGAGGAAACGACATTAGGACGTAGATCAGAAAATAACGGCCCTTTAAGGAGCCTAAAAGAACTCCAAATTTGCTTTTCCTTCTCTTTTTATGAACGATGAAGAACAATAGCCAACATTATACAGTCAAAAACAATAACGTTTGCGCTGTAAAAGGCCAGATTAATCACTGTATTGACTTTGCATGGGAGCCGATCGGAACCATCTTTACTCCATTTGTTCCGTTCACCGATAGTGACCTCAGAGCAGATTTAGATAATGAAATAAACCACTGTTCTTTGTCTATCGGTGCAACTCCAAACAAAAAGCATTCTGTGATTTCCCCATAAACGCTATTGAAAAAGACAACTCCCGCCTTTCGGATAATACGAGCCAGATCCAATGTCGAAATCTCGCTGTTCTCTTAAATGACTCACAGTGGGTCCTATTACCAGGCGGTTGTGTCACCCGTGGGTGTTGCAAAACAGGGGGTACCTCAGTCCAGCAAAAATACATTTCCAAACCAAACGCAACTGAACGGACCAATCACGGCTTAAGCGCATAAAGACTCTATAGAGGAAAAAAGAAAAACAAGTTATTTCATAGCTGTCAAAACGCGAAATGTCAGGCTAACGGACGATAACATGTGACAGGTACAAACGTGTGGCTCATGTTTACATTGGACGTGGCTAATGCTAACGGGCTAAAGAAGTCCCTTTGGAGAATAGAGTGTTTATTAGCATTGATTAGCGTTGGCTCATCGAAGCCACATCGTGTAATCCGCGTTATTAGAGTGAAACTGAGTCACTTTTTAAATAATTATTAATATTGTGAAAGGTGCAGGGGCTTATGCGA